>PVIH01016375.1:0-45833 GCA_004025045.1 Sigmodon hispidus
CTGAGGCCCGCCGAGCCCTCCTCACCTCTGGTCAGGGTTCGAATCCGCCCCTCAGGGACCCCTGCAGTTGGTTTGCTCAGTTCACTCAGTTCAGGGTCGCAGTAGGGCTCCTAGTAGATTCCCTGAGCAGCAGGAGCTACGGGTGTGGCCAGGTGCAGAGTTCAGCTGCCCCTGCTCCCCCAAAAAATATTGTGTTTGGATTTTGATGGGCAGTGCATTGAATGTGTAGATTGCCTTTGGTAGAATTGCCATTTTTACTATGTTGATCCTACCAATCCAGGAACATGGGAGAGCATTCCATTTTCTGATATCCTCTTCAATTTCTTTCTTCAGTGATTTAAAATTTTTGTCAAATAGGTCTGTTACTTCTTGCATCTATTATGAAGGGTAATGTTTCCCTTATTTCTTTTTCAGCTCTTCTATCTCTAGTGTATAGAAGGGCTACTGATTTCTTTGAGTTAATCTTGTATCCTGCTACATTGATGAAGTTGGGGCTGGTGATGCCTCCTGAGGTTTTTTTGTTGAGCAGAATTGTTTTGGCAATCTTGACTTTCCTGTTATTTCAAATGAAATTGAGTATGTTCTTTCAAGGTCTGTAAATTATTGTGTTGGGATTTTGATGGGCAGTGCATTGAATCTGTAGATTGCTTTAGGTGGGATTGCCATTTTTACTATGTTGATCCTACCTATCCAGGAACATGCAAGATCTTTCCATTTCCTGATATCCTCTTCAATTTCTTTCTTCAATGATTTAAAGTTTTTGTCAAAGAGATCTGTTACTTCTTTGGTTATGGTTACTCCAAGGTATTTGATGCTATTTGCAGCTATTATAAATGGTGATGTTTCCCTAATTTCTTTTTCAGCCCTATTATCTTTAGTGTAAAAGAGGGCTAATAATTTCTTTAAGTTAACTTTGTAACTAGGTTCCTTGTGGCAGTGTATATCAGCTGTAGAAGTTCCATGGAAGGTTTTGTGGGGCAGTTATGTATACAATCATATTTTCTGTAAACAGAAATAGTGTCACTTCTCTTCCAAATTTTTCCTATTTTTTCTTTTTATTATGAATAAAGAAATCACATTTTCTATCCTTGCATATACTTATTCAAGGCCCCTTCACCAAACCACCACATCAGGTCATTCTCTCTTCTCTATATCTCCCAATCCCATCCACAGCATGGGCAGGAGGTCCCAAGGTCTCAAGGTCCCAATATTGCTCAGTTCAGTCTCAACTCCTAGCAAATACAGTTTTCTCTCCCAAACATTGAGAGTGAGTCAGGTGATTTGCTAGGAGGAGTTGGATCCAAGGAGTGAGTCCAAAGAGTTTCTGATCCCAAGCTCTTCAGTGGTTGTGGTTTGCAGCTTAGGCAGGCTTTCCTTTTTTCTTTTTTGTTTGGAGTCCACTAATGAGTGAGTACATCCCCTGCTTATCTTTCTGGGTTTGTAAGACCTCACTCAGGAGGATATTGTCCAAAACCATCCATTTACCTCCAAATTTTACCATATCATTATTTCTTACTGCTGAGTAGTACACAATTGTGCAGATGTACCACAGTTTGTTAATCTATTCTTCATTTCAAGGGCATCTAGTTTGTTTCCAGGTTCTTGCTATTACAAATAATGCTGCTATAAACATAGTTGAGCTAATGCCATTGGAGTGCAATTGTGTAAATTTAGGGTATACACCCAGAAGTGGTATTGCTGGGTCCTTGGGGAGAATGATTCTCAGTTTCCAGAGAAACTGCCTTACTGCATTCCAGAGTGGCTGAACAAGCTTACAATCCCACCAAAAATGGAGAAGTGTTACCCTTGCTCAGCACCCTCTGCAACACAGGCTGTCATCTGTGTCTTTTATCTTAGCCAGTCTGACAGGTGTCAGGTGGTATCTGAAAACTGTTTTGATTTGCATTTCTCTGATGGCTAAAGATGATGAGCACTTTTTCAAGTGCCTTTCAGCCACTTGTAATTATTCTGCTAAGAATTTCCTTTTTATTTCTAAACCCCTTTTTTTGATTGGGTTATTCAAGGTTCTGGGCTCTAGATTCTTGACTTCTTTATATATCTTAGAGATCAATCTTCTATGACTTGTTGGGTTTGTGAAAATCTTTTCTCATTCTGTAGGCTGTTGTTTGTCCTATTGACAATGTCCTTGGTTTTACAGAAGCTTCTCAGCTTCAGGAGATCCCACTGATTGATTATTGATCTTAGTGTCTGTGACACTGGTGTTTATATTTAGAAAGTGGTCACTTTGCCAATTCATAAAAATGTATTTTCCACTTTCTTTTCTATCAAGTTCAGAGTGGCTGGGTTTATGTTGAGATCTTTGATCCACTTGGATTTGAGTTTGTGCAGGGTGACAGGCTGGTTCTATTTGCATTTTTCTACACACTACCAACCAGCTATGCCAACACCATTTGTTAAAGATACTATCTTTTTTCCATTGAATATTTCGGGCCTCTTTGTCGAAGATCAGGTGTTCATAGGTTTTTGGGTTCATATACGGATCCTCAATTTGATTCCATTGATCCAAAGTCTGTTTTTATGCCAGGACCAGGCTGTTTTTATTACTGTAGCTCTATAGTATAACTTGAAGTAAGAGATGGTGATGCCTCCTGAGGTTCTTTGTTGAGCAAAATTGTTTTGGCAATGCTGGCTTTCTTGTTATTCCAAAAGAAATTGAGTATTATTCTTTCAAGGTCTGTAAAATATAGTGTTGGGATTTTTGATGGGCAGTGCATTGAATGTATAGATTGCTTTTGGTAGAATTGTCATTTTTACTATGTTGAGCCTACCTGTCCAGGAACATGGGAGAGCTTTCCATTTTCTGATATCCTCTTCAATTTCTTTCCTCAGTGATTTAAAGTTTTTGTCAAATAGATCAGTTACTTCTTTGGTTATAGTTACTCCAAGGTATTTAATGCTATTTGCAGCTATTATGAAGGGTGATGTTTCCCTTATTTCTTTTTCAGTCCTTTTATCTTTAGTATATAGAAGGGCTACTGATTTCTTTGAGTTAATCTTGTATCCTGCTACATTGCTGAAGGTGTTTATCAGCTGTAGAAGTTCCTTGGAAGAATTTTGTGGGTTACTTATGTATACAATCATATCATCTGCAAATAGAGATAGTTTCACTTCTTCTTTTCCAATTTGTATCCCTTTAATCTCCTTTCATTCTCTTATTGCTTTAGCTACAACTTCAAGAACTATATTGAATAGATAAGGGGAGAGAGGACATCCTTGTCTAGTTCCTGATTTTAGTAGGATTGCTTTGAGTTTTTCTCCATTAAATTTGATACTGGCTGTCGGCTTTTTGTAAATCGCCTTTATTATATTTAGGTATTCTCCCTGTATTCCTGATCTCTCCAGGTCTTTAATCATAAAGGAGTGTTGGATTTTGTCAAAGGCTTTTTCAGCATCTAAGGATATGATCATGTGGTTTTGTTCCTTTTGTTTGTTTATATAATGGATACCGTTTAAGGTTTTTCGTAAGAAACCAACCCTGCATTTCTGGGATGAAGCCTACTTGGTCGTGGTGGATGATATTTTTTTTGTATCGCTGTATACAGTTTGCCAAAATTTTGTTGAGAATTTTGGCTTCAGTATTCATGAGGGAAATTGGTCTGTAATTCTCCTTCTTTGTTGTGTCTTTGAGCAGCTTGGGTATTAGGGTAATTGTGGGCACATAAAAAAAATTTGGCAATATTCCTTCAGTTTCTACTGTGTTAAATACTTTGAGGAGTAATGGTAGTAATTCTTCTTTGAATGCCTAGTAGAATTCTGCACTGAAAGCATCTGGACCTGGGATTTTTTTTGGGGGGAGGCTTTTAATAACAGCTTCAATTTCCTTTAATGTTATGATCTGCTTAGGTAATAAATCTGGTCTTCATTTAATTTGGTAAATGGTAACTGTCCAAAAATATGTCCACTTTTTCTGGGTTTTCTATTTTTGTGGAATATAGATTTTCAAAGTATGACCTGATAATTCTCTGGATTTCCTGGGGTCGGTTTTTATGTCCCAATTTTCATTTCTGATTTTGCTGATTTGGATACTCTCTCTCTGCTTTTTGAATAGTTTGGATAAGCACTTATCTATATTATTGACTTTCTCAATGAACCAACTTTTTGATTCATTTATACTTTGTATTTTTTTGTTTCAATTGTATTGATTTCAGCTGTAAGGTTGATTATTAACTGCAGTATACTCCTTCTAAGTGAGTTTATTTCCAACTGTTCTAAGGTTTTCAGTTTTGCTCCTAGTTTTCTAGTGTGACATTACTCTAGGTTTTTCATATAGGCATCTAGTGCTATGAATTTTCCTCTTAAGACTGCTATCATTATGTTCCACGAGTTTGGGTACATTGTGGATTCATTTTCATTTAATTCTAGGAAGACTCTGATTTCTTTCCTAATTTCTTCCTTGACCCAGAGGTGGTTGAGCTGAGTGATGTTTAGTTTCCATGAGTTGGTAGGCTTTCTTTGATTTTTAATGTTGTTGAACTCATATCTTTAGGCCATGTTAGTCTGATATGATGCAAGGGATTATTTCCAATTTTTGTATCTACTCATATTTGCTTTATGACCAATTATGAGGTCAATTTTAAGGAAAGTTCCATGAGAAGCTGAGAAATATGTGTATCTCTTTGCATTTGAGTGGAAGCTTCTGTTAATATCTATTAAACCCATGTGCATCATAACCTCTGTTAAACTCCTTAATTCTCTGTTGAGTCTCTGTCCATGACCTATCCAGGGGTGAAAGTGGGATTTTGAAGTCTCCCACTATTATGGTTTGAGAACTGGTGTGGGATTTGAGCTTTAGTAGTGTTTCTTTTACATAGGTAGGTGCCCTTATATTAGGGGCATTAATATTCAGGATTGAAATCTCCTCATGACCAATTTTTCCTGTGATGAATAAGTAATGACCATCTTGGTCCCTTTTAATTGTTTTAGCTTAATGTCTACTTTGTTAGATATTAGAATGACAACTCCAGCTTGTTTCTTAGGACCATTTGACTGAAAAATCTTTTCCCAATCTTTTTCTCTGAACCTGTGTCTGTCTTTGTGGTTGAGGTGTGTTTCTTGTATGCAGCAGAAGGATGACTTCTGTTTTTGTATCCATTTTGTTAGTGTGTGCCTTTTTACATGTAAGTTGAGTCCCTTGATATTAAGGGATATTAGTGACCACTGACTGATGTTTCCTGCTATTTTTGGTAGTAGCTTCTATGTATTTCCTTTCTCTGGGCTTTTCTTCTGTGCGATTATTGTTTGTGGTTTCATGGGTGTATCTTGGATCTTTATGTTGGAGTTTTCACTTTAATGCTTTCTGAAGGGCTGGATTGGTAGATAGGTATTGTTTCAGTCTGACTTTGTCATGAAATATCTGGTTTACTCCGTCTATGGTGATTGATAATTTTGCAGGGTATAGTAGTCTAGGTTGGCAGCCATGTACTTTTAGTGACTGTATAACTTCTGACCAAGTCCTTCTTGCTTTCCTTGTTTCTATTGAATAGTCAGATGTTATTCTGATGGGTCTGCCTTTATATGTGAGTTGACCCTTTTCTTTTTCAGCTCTTAAAATTTTTTCTTTGTTCTGTATGTTGTGTGGCTTGATTATTATGTGACGAGCAGACTTTTTTGGGTGGTCATATCTAATTGGTGTTCTGTAAGCTTCTTGTATCTTTATAGACATTTCCTTCTTTCAGTTAGGAAAGTTTTCTTCTATGATTTTATTGAATACATTATCTGTGCCTTTGAGCTGGTATTCTTCTCCTTCTTCTATTCCTATTATTCTCAAGTTAGGTCTTATCATGGTGTCCCAGATTTCCTGAACATTTTGTGTTATGGCTTTTTTGGTTTTGGTATTTTCTTTGACTGATGTATCTATTTCCGCTACGAGTCTTCCTCTTCAGAGATTCCTTTTTCCATCTCTTGTATTCTGTTGGTTATGCTTGTATCTGTAGTTCCAGCTCTTTTCTTCAGGTTTTCTATTTCCATCTTTGCCTCATTTTGTGCTTTTTTATTGCTTCCATTTCAGTTTTTAGTTCCTGGAATGTTTCTTTCATTTTTTGCTTTACCTTTTCTTTGCTTTCTTTCAAGGATTTGTTCATCTCTTCCAATTTTTTGTTTGTATTTTCTTTTATTTCTTTAAGGAAATTTTTCATATCTTCTTTGAGGGTTTCAATGATCATCATAAAGCTACTTGTGGTGTTGCTTCCTCTTCATTTCTCTGTTCACTTCTTGTAGTTATAGAACCACCACTTTCTTCTGGATTTTCCTTGTTGTTGTTTATATTATTATATGTATTTTTGCACTGGCATCTGCCCATGGCGTCAGTGGTTCACGATTAGGTGGATCCTGTTCAGTTGTGGCAAGAGGGCTTGTGTGTCTCCTGTCACCTCTGAGCAAAGGGTCTGTTCAGTCTCTGACTCTGCTCTGGGCAGGGGTATGAATTTCAAGTTCTCAGTCCTTCTTTGCTGATGCAGTTAGAGGCGGGGGGGGGAGCTGTGCAAGGTTCCTTGTTTTAGTAGCAGCTAGAGGAGCCCCTCACATCCAAACTCTAGACCGTCTGCTAAGCAGTGTCTAGAGACATGCACCACAGACCGAACCTGGTCCCAGAACACAACTTTCCTGGGCATAAATTCATGAGCTGGGGCCTGCTGACCTCACCTTACCTCTGGGCAGAGTCTGAGTCTGAGTCTGGATTTCAAATCCTCAGTCCTTCTCTGCTGATGAAGTTGTAGGCGGGGTGGCCATGCAGTGCCTCCTCTTTAAGGTGTGGCTGGAGGAGCTCCTCATAGCCAAACCCTAGACCTATCTGCTAAGGAGTGCTTGGGGACATGCACCATAGACTGAAACTGGTCCCAAAACACAACTTTCCTGAGCAGAGATTCAGGCACCTGGGCCTGCTGACCTCACCTCACTTCTGGGCCTCTTTTCCAATTTGTATCCCCTTATTATCCTTGTGTTCTCTTATTTCTTTGGCTAAAACTTCGAGAATTATATTGAATAGATAAAGGGAAAGGGGACAGCCTAGTCTTGTTCTTGATTTTAGTGTGTTTGCTTTTAGTTTCTCTCCATTTAGTTTGATGTTGGCTGTTGGCTTCTTGTAAATCGCCTTTATTATACTTAGGTATTTTTCCTATATTCCTCATCTCTCCAGGACTTTTATCATAAAGGAGTGTTGGATTTTGCCAAAGGCTTTTTCAGTGTCTAAGAATATAATCTTGGTTTTTTATTCAGTTTGTTTATATGATGAATGACATTTATAGTTTTTCATATGTTGAACCATCTGGGATGAAGCCTACTTGTTACTGGTGGATGAATTATTTTATATGTTGTATGTAGTTTGCTAGGAGTAACTTTTACCACTGAAAATTTCAAGACTTTACACCAATAATGACCTCAGAGATTACTAAAATTAAATCTCCAAAGTCACAGGTGATGCAGGAAATACCAAAACCAAAACTCTCACTAAATTTTGAGAGTACTGGGCTGGAGATTAGTTTGAAGGGTCCTCTGTGATCCTGCAGTGGCAGAAAACCTGAGTGCCTTCTGATCTCTGGTCCTGTTGAGGCTGAAGCTCTAAGCACTTGCTGATATATGGTCTCTCAGAAACTTAAGTCTAGTGTGCAGAGTTCAGTGATTCTGAGAAACTAGAGGCCTAGACAACTGGTTTTCTCTGCTCCTACAGAAACGCATAATATATTCTCCTTCAGTGCTTTTTCCTACCTCATTCCTATAGATTTTCCAACTTGTATACCCTATATTCATATTATACACACACACATACACACATTTTTATAAACTAAAATGTAAGATCTAATAATGTGGCATTTTTCTTTTTAAGCATAAGTTATATTATACCTGGTATATACCTTGACTAAAAACTACTATTAAATAAAACAAAAATTTTCAAAGAAAAGTAACCAACATCCTTAAGTTAAAATATACTGCACATTAGCTTTTGGGGAACATTATTACTTAATTTTTTTAATATACCAACCACAGTTCCCCTTCTCATTCCTCCTCCCACTCATCCCTAGCTTACACCACCTCACTCTACCATCCACTCCTCAAAGAAGATAAGGCTTCCCATGAGAAGTCAACAAAGTCTGACATAGCAAGTTAAGGCTGAACCAAGCCTTTTCCCCCTATATCAAGGGTGAGCAAGGCAGCCCTTTACAGAGAATAAGTTTTAAAAGTCTAGTTCAGGGATAAATCATGGACCCAGAGGCCCCACAAACTACCTAAGCCACACAACTGTCATCTAAATTCAAAGGGCTTAGTTCAGTCCCATGCAGGTCCTCCATCTGACAGACCAGAGTAGTGACCTTTAAGTATCTCAGGCCAGCAATCTCTGTGGGTTTCACCATCTTAATCTTGACCCATTTGTTCATACAATCCATTCTTCCTCTTCAATTGTGTTGGGATCTCTGTGTCTACTTCTATCAGTTGCTGGATGAAGGTTCTATGATTACAATTAGGGTAGTCATCAGTTTTATTATAGGAGAAGATATGTTCAGGCATTCCCTCCACTATTGCTTTGAGTCTCAGCTGGGCTCATCTTTATGGATTCCTGGGCATTTCCCTAGCACCATGTTTATCCCTGACCTTAAAATGGATTCCTCTGCTCAGATATCTAATTTATTGTTCTCTCTCTCCATCCCTACCCCAGCTCTACCATCCTGCTCCCTTTTGTCCTCTTCCTACCTCCCTTATCCCCTCTTGCTCTCAATTTAGTCAGATTTTATTGATTTTCCTTTCCCAGGGGGATCCATGGATGTCTCTCTTAGTATCTTCCTTGTTACCTAGCTTCTCTGGGCTTGTAGATTGTAGCCTCATTATTCTTTCCCTTTGTGTAATATCTACTTATGAGTGAGTACAAATCATGGCTGTCTTTCTGAGTCTTGGTTACCTCACTTAGAAAGATTTCTTTTCTAGTTCCTTCCATTTACCTACAAGTGTCAAGATATCAATTTTTACTGCTGCATAATTCTCCATTGTGTAAATGTACCACATTTTTATTCATTCTTTAATTGAGGAGCATCTAATTTGTATCTAGGTTCTGGTTGTTACAAATAATGCTGCTATGAACATAGTTGAGCAAATGTCCTTGTGGTATGAATATGAATCCTTTGGGTATATGCCCAAGAGTGATATTGCTGAATCATGAGGTAGATTGATTCCCAGTTTTCTAAGAAACTGTCATTCTGATTTCCAAAGTGGTTATTCAAGTTTGCATTTCCACCAGCAACAGAGGGGTATTTCCCCTTACTCTATTTCCTGCCAGCATAGGCTGTCATCTGTGTTTTTGACCTGAGCCATTTTGACAAATGTAAGATGGTATCTCAAAGTTGTTTTGATTAGCAATTCTCTGATGGCTAAGGGTCTTTAAGTGTCTTTCAGTCATTTGAGATTCTTCTGTTGGGGGTTATCTCTTTAGATCTATACTCCATTTTTAATTAGATTAATAAGTATTTTGATGTCTAGTTTTTTAGTTCTTTATATATTTTAGAGATCTGCCCTCTGTCACTAGAGATCAGCCCTCTGCCAAACTCATATTATTAATGCAAGACCCTAAATCACAAATACAATGAGTTTAATTTTGCATTTTTCTGAATTATATTTTATGTTCCAAGGGCTAGAGCAATAGGAACCATTGGAATTGCTACTAATATGGGGGCAGCACTGAGTCCCCTTTTTATGATCCTCAAGATTTACTCTTCCTCCTTACCTTGGATCATCTATGGAGTCCTCTCAATCCTTGTTGGCCTGTGTTCCCTTCTCCTTCCTGAGACTAAGAATCAGCCTCTGCCTGACTCTATCCAAGATGTGGAAAATAAGTGAGTATCACCTCTACTTATGTCTTAGGGGGTTTTGTGTCTATGGTCTATGGTCTATGGTGTAGAAAATATTCAGACCATCTCTCTCCCAAGCACTCAGACATCTAGGCTTTTTCCCATTTGGTCAAGGAGTTTGACATAGAAGTCTTTCCTATATCCTTTCATAAGGTAGTCTCAAATGGGCTTGAATTTCTCCAGACACAAAATCCAGCTCAACTAGGGTACACTAGGAGATTTATTGATAAATAGGCAAAATTATGTCTTCTCCTCACTCTACCTTTATCTAAAATGAACTATATGTGGATTTTTATTAATTAACTTTTTTCATTTATTTTACATCCAGACCACAGTTTCCTTTTCCTCATCTACTCCAATTCCATATTTCTGCCTCCCCCCAGTCTCCCCTACCTACTATACTACTCTTTTTCTGTCCAGAAAGTGGCAGGCCTCCCATGGGTGACAATAAAGCATGTTATATCAAGTTGAAGTAGAAATAACTTCCTCCTTTTGTATTAAGGCTGGGTGAGACAGCACAGTATGGGAAATAGATTCCCAAAATATAGCTTAAACATTAAAGACAGGCCCTGATCCCACTCCTAGGAGTCTCACAAATAGTCTAAGCTACACAACTGGCACACATATGTAGAAGATCTAGGTTGGTGCCATATATGCCCCCTAGCTGTTTGTCCAGACACTTTGAGAACCTATGAGCCCATGTTAGTTGTTTCTGCAGGTTCCTTTGTGATAACCTTGACTCCTTAGCCTGTACAATCCAGTTCTCTCTTCAGGAGAATTTCCAGAGCTCTGCTTGACTGTGAATCTCTGCATTTGTTTCCATTAGTTACTAGATGAAGGCTTTCTGATAACAATTAGGGTAGTAACCAGTTTTATTACAGTAGATAGCCAGTCAGATATCTGCCCACTATTGCTAGGAATCTTAGCAGGAGTCATTCTTGTGGATTCCTGAGAGTTTTCCTGGCACCAGGTTTTTCCTAATTCTAAAATGCCCCCATCAAGACATCTCTATCACTAGTCTCCCCCTACATGGCAACTCCAACCCACCCAACCCAATTCCTCATGTTCTCATTCTCTACATACCCCCAGCTTACACAGAAATGTCTTCTATTCCCATTCCCAGGGATATCCATGTGTCCCTCTGTGGACCCTCCTTGTTACCCAGACTCTGTGGGACTAAGAGTTGTAGTCTTGTTATTCTTTACTTTACAGGTAATATCTACTTATGAGTGAATACATACCATGTTTGTCTTTCTGGGTCTGAGTTATCTCACTCAGGATGATTTTATCTAGTTCTATTCATTTGCCTGCAAATTTTATGATATGATTTTTTTTACAGCTGAGTAATACTCCATTGTGTAAAAGTAGAACATTTTCTTTAGTCATTTCTTGGTTAAGGGGCATCTAGATTGTTTTCAGGCTCAAACTATTATGAATAACAGTGCTATGAACATAATTGAACAAGTGTCCTTGTGGCATGATTGAGCATCCTCTGGGTATATTTCCAAGATTGGTATGTTTGGGTCTTGAGGAATATTGATTCAATTTTTTGAGCAGCTGCCATATCATTTTCCAAAGTGGTTGTACAAGTTTGCACTCCCAAGAGAAGTGGCGGAATGTTTCCCACACTCCATATCCTCTCCAATATAAGCTGCCATTAGTGTTTTTCTTTGTCCTTCTGACAGGTGTAAGATAAAAATCTCAGAGTTGTTTTTATCTGTATTTTCCTAATGGCTAAGGTTGTTAAACAATTTTTAAGTATGTCTCAGTCATTTGAGATTCTTCTGTTGAGAGTTCTCTATTTAGATCAGTATCCCATTATTAATTAGATTATTTTTGATGTCTAGTTTCTTGTGTTCTTTATATATTTTGGAGATAAGCCCACTGTCAAATGTGAGGTTGGTGAAGATCTTTTCCCATTCTATAGGGTGATATTTTGCCTAATTGACCATGTCCTTTGTCTTACAGAAGCTTTTCCATTTCAGGAGGTCCCATTTATTAATTGTTGATTAAGTATCTGTGCTGCTGGTGATATATTCATGAAGTTGTCACCTGTGCCAATGCATTCAAGGCTACCTCTACTTTTTATTTTGTCAAATTCAGATTTATGTTGAAATCAAGCCTACTTGGACTTAAACTTTTTTTTATTATGTTTAGGTATATTCCTTATATCTCTAATCTCCCAAAGAACTTTATCATGAAGGGATGTTGGATTTTGTCATAGGCTTGTTAAGTATCTAATGAGATTATCATGTGTTTTTCTTTCTGTCAGTTTATTTATATGGTAGAATACATTGACAGATTTTTGTATATTGAATCTTCCCTGCTTTTTCATGTGTTCTTTGTTTCAGTTTGCCAGTATTTTATTGAGTATTTTTTAATCTGTGTTTATAAGTATAATTTGTCTATAATTTTCTTTATTTGTTGAGTCATTGTGTGGCTTGACTGACTATCAGGGCAACTGTAGCCTCATAAAAAGAATTTGACAATGTTCCTCCCATTTCTATTGTGTGGAACAATTTGAAGAGTATTGGTATTAACTCTACTTTGAATATCTGGTAGGATTCTGCACTAAAACCATCTGGCCCTAGGCTTTGCTGCTGTTGTTGTCATCAGTGGAAAACATTTTAATGACTGCTTCTATTTTCTTAAAAGTTATAGGTCTAATAAAATTATTTTTCTGGTCTTGATTTAATTTTGGTATGTGGTACCTACCCTGAAAATTTTTTATTCCTTTTAGAGTTTCCAATTTTGTTGAGTACAGGTTTTTAAAGTATGACCTAAATATTCTCTAGATTTCCTCAGTGTCTGTTGTTATGTTAACTTTTCATTTTTTAACCTGTTAATTTGTATATTCTTTCTCTGCCTTTTAGTTAGTTTAGCTAAAGTTTGGTCTGTCTTATTGATTTTCTCAAAGAACCAATTATTTGTTTCATTAACTCTTTATATTGTTCTCTTTGTTTGTAACTTATTGATTTCAACCCTAAGTTTGATTATTCCCTCTATCTATTCCTTCTGAATGTGCTTGCTTCTTTTTGTTCTAGAGCTTGTATCTGTATTGCTAGATCACTACATTTCTCCAAATTGTTTATGTAGGCACTAACACTGTTTTCATGGTATTCCACACGTTTGGATATGTTTTACATTCATTTTCATTGAATTCTAAGAGGTCTTGAACTTCTTCCTTTATTTCTTCCTTGATCCATTAGTAATTCAATTGAAAGTTATTTGGTTTTCATGAATTCGTAGGCGTTTTGTAATTTTGCTGTTGTTGCACTCTAACACTGAATCATAGTAATCTAATAAGATACAGCAAGTTATTCCATTCTTTTGTATCTGCTGAGACTTTCTTTGTAAATGTCTCTTAAGTCCATTTGAGTCATAACATCTGGTTTCCTTATTTCTCTGTTTAGTTTATGTCTAGAAGTCCTGTCCACTGGTGAGAGTGAATTTTACAAAAGCTAATGGGTGAAAGATGAGATTGCTCTTAGGAATCTAAGATATGCCTTTATTTTCTGCATCCTTTCAGGCTCATTTACATGACAATGATGTTTGTTCTGTCTGTTCTAGGTGGAAAGGTTCAAGACAAGCAAAGGAAGAAGGTGCCATCATCAAAGTGACACCATTTTAAGGACCTCTGAGAATTCTTCTATGGTCAAATAACAAGATAAAGAAAATGTCACTTAGAATGTGGTATCCCAGGATCATTTTCTTCTGCCCTAAAATGTTCCATTTCCATTGAAATAAAGAATCGTAAGAAGTTGCTGGCAGTAATTCCTGTTCTGGTCAGGGGTACAGACAACAGGTATCAAGAGAAAACTTAGGGCTTTGAATTTGTCAGAAGTAGGGGTATGGTGGGGGTTTTGAGTTATACAAATCTGAAGTAGAAAATGTGGCACATACTTGGAAAAGGGGACTACTAGAGGCATATTCTTACCAGTCCATAAGCTTCCCAGAAAGACTTACCCTCTTATCCAGAAGAAAGCTCCCCAGAAATGACCTATCCTTCTTAATCAGAACACTCCCCATGGGGCCTGGCTTTCTTAATCAGAACCAGAACTAAACTCAGTACAGATTTACCTCCTAGAAATGTCACAAGGGCTCCAACTGCTTTGTTGATGAGAGCATTACAGTCATCTCAAACCTCTTTGAACTCAGTGAGGAGAACAGTGTCTTAGAACACTGATCAGAAGCACATCAGAAATTACCCCGGCAAGAAAGGCTGAGTCCCAAAAAGTGTGTGAAATCCCACTGGGGCTCTCCAAATAAGATGACTCACCTGATATAGAAACAAGCAGCCATGCTAATAAAGACAAATAGAAGTCTATTAATAAATGTTACTTAGTGCCAAGGCTAAAGAATAGTGCATTTTTAAAAAACTAAAGTTCCTGACCTCTGGAATAAAACCAGAAGCTAAATCCAATTACAACTAAAGGATGTATTGATTACTACTATATGACAACAATGTCTGAGACAAACTTGAGAATCTTCTAAGCACTGAGGTGAGTGAAGGATTTTTATAAGCAAAATCTAGCAGAAAACCTTGACTATCTATCTACATGAGCAATCAATGAACTATTTGGAGCTGCCAAAATTAGGTATTTAAGTACCAGTGGCCATGTCAGAGGAGCATCAGGTAGCACTTGAATTCAGGAAATTGGCCCACCAGAATGCAAGGTACTGGTGAATAAAACTTTGATAGCCCCAAGCTTTGGCTCCAGAACACCTCTTGCTACTGCTGTGCATTTACATGCTTGCCTCTACCATTTTTCTCTGGCATCTGGCATGATGTAAATGGTTGTGCAAGAAAGTCACAGTGCCTTTTGTGTACAGTGATTATCTCAGGGAAATAGCCTGTTTACTGTACATTTCTACATGTGTATTATTATGAAGATGATTTCTTTTTAAGAAGTACTATTGAACTGAAATGATAATTTTATAAAATAATAGTGTTAATTTAAGTAGAATTTTTTTAGGGAGTCTATTTTACTTTATTTTCACTTTTCCAAAATCTTTAATATTTTACCATGTACTTAAATTTTACAACGATGACTTTTTGTTAATCTAAAAAGGCTTTCTTTATATCTAAAATACTCTTTTACATATATCTAAAGAGCTGAATTACTTTTTTCTCTTTTTATTATTAATAAAGTCTCATTTTTTATCCATGCATCCCCTTGTTAAAATGCCCTTCCCCTCCCACCCCTACAAGTCACTCTTCTCCCCATCTCCTTATCTCCTCCCCAGCAAGGACAGGAGGTCCCAAGGTCCCGAGGTGGCTTAGTTCAGCATCCACTCCAGGAAAATCCACTTTCCTCATCCCCACATCAAGACTGGCTCAAGTGCCAGTTCAAGGTGCTTCAGATCCTAAGCTGTTCAGTGTTTGTGGTTTGCAGTTTGGACATGTGTTGCTCTTTGTTTAAAGCCCACAAAAGAAAATGGCCAACTTACTTATAAAGGCAGACCCATCAGAATAACACCTGCCTATTCAAAGGAAAAAAATGAAAGCTAGAAAGGCTTGGACAGAAGTTATACAGTCAGAGTCTTCAGCCATTCGGCCCTGACGCCTCCGAGCTTCTTCCTCCCATGAGCATTCAGTCAGGGTGAGCCAAGATGGGTGCCTACAAATACATCCAGGAGTTGTGGAGGAAGAAGCAGTCAGACGTGATGCGCTTTCTTCTGAGGGTCCGTTGCTGGCAGTATCGCCAGCTCTCGGCGCTTCACAGGGCTCCGTGCCCCACCTGGCGCGGAGACTGTGATACAAGGCCAAGCAAGGTTATGTCATCCACAGGATTCGTGTCCACTGTGGTGGCTGCAAATGCCCAGTTCCTAAGGGTGCAACTTACGACAAGCCTGTCTATCATGGTGTTAACCAGCTCAAGTTTGCCCGAAGCCTTGAGTCTGTTGCTGAGGAGAGAGCTGAACACCATTGTGGGACTCTGAGAGTCCTGAATTCTTACTGGGTTGGCGAAGATTCCACATATAAATTTTTTGAGATTATCCTCATTGATCCATTCCATAAAGCTATCAGAAGAAACCCCGACAACCAGTGAATCACCAAGCTAGTTCACAAGCACAGAGAGATGCGTGGGCTGACATCTGCTGGCCACAAGAGTCGCGGCCTTGGAAAGGGGCACAAGTTCCACCACACAATTGGTGGCTCTCACCATGCAGACTGGAGAAGGCGCAATACTTTGCAGCTCCACCGTTACCGCTAATACACGTAATATTTGTAAAATTCATGCCCAATAAATAATTTAGGACAGTCAAAAAAAAAGAAGTTATACAGTCACTAAAAGAGAATGGTAGCCAACCTAGAATACTATACCCAGCAAAATTATCAATCACCATAGATGGAGTAAACAAGATATTTCATGACAAAGTCAGACTGAAACAATACCTATCTACCAATCCGGCCCTCTAGAAAGCAATAGAGGGACAACTCCAACCTAAGGACCCCAGATACATCCATAAAACCACAAACAATCAATAACCCCACAGAAGAATACCCCAGAGAAAGGAAATACAAACAAGTTGCCACCAGAAATATCAATCGGTGGTCACTAATATCCTTTAATATCAATAGACTCAACTCACCTATAAAAAGATACACACTAAAAAGATGGATACAAAAACAGAAGCCATCCCTCTGCTGCATACAAGAAACACACCTCAACCACACAGACAGACACAGGCTCAGAATAAAGGGTTGGAAAATGATTTTCCAATCAAATGGTCTTAAGATACAAGCTGGGGTTGCCATCCTGATATCTAATGAAGTAGACTGTGGTGGAAATGTTCTCTGTATGATGTAAATAAAGTAACTGGTTTGGCCTATGTAGAGCACCATAGAAGTGGGTGGAGAATCAGAGGACAGGCAGGTCAGTCTCCATCCAACCCCTGATGAAGAAAGATGTAAGAAATACAGGTGAGCCATGGGCCAGGCCACGTGGCAGACAGATTAATAGAAATGGATTGAATTAAGATGAAAGAGCTAGCTAGTAATGTGCTTGAGACATGGGCCAAATAGTATTAAGTTAATATAAGTATCTGATTCATTTCTTTGGGGAACAAAAGCTGCCATGAACCAGGTTCCAAACCTCTGGGCCCAAAAGGGCCTGGAAAACTTCTACAACAGATGGCTTTCCAGTGTGGGCCAAACACCCGCATAAATCCTGAGAAAGTTTAAAAAGCTTAAAATGGGTTCTAGATCACTGAAACAGAGCCAAAAGTGGTTTTTTGAATTGTGTATTTGAATTGATTTGTGGTACATAGATGGTACGGTGTTCAGGCGGGAATTTAAAAATAACGTGTCCAAGGCACACAACTTAAACTCATACATTTCACGGAAGGCTTGGTGAAAGTGTTATTGATTTAAGGTTTCTGCTTATATTGAACAGAAAGGAAACAGAGTTAAAAATGGTTTTTCTGGTAGCTGCATTTCCTGAGTCTGCTCTGGTTGCCGGCAGTGGCAGAGATGCACCCGGTTCCTCTGCCATATTGAAAAGCCACCAATAGGGGCGGAGTCAGCAATTAAACTAATACCAACATTTTAAAAGCTCTTTGGGTTAGAAAATGATTAAGAATTCTCAATAAAACAGATTTAGACTCACAAAACCTCTAAACGGGGTACAATGTATGTAAAATACGCATAGGTTTCAGAGAGAGAGAAAAGGGTAAATTTCTTTAAGAAAGAGAAATAGAAATAAAGATAGATAGAAGACCACATAAAGATGTCAGATAAACAAAGAGTCTGGATTATGGTTATTGTGTTTTCTTTTAATTTTTTAACTTTTAATGAGCTAATGGCAGAAAGATGGTTGATTGCTAAGGCTGCTAAGTTGGACAAACATATATATTTTAAAGATATCTTGACTTTAAAATCTGTTTATAAGAATATGTTGCTTGGGAAAAGAGTTTCTGTTTTTGTCTCCACAGAAGATCAAAATCTGTGGATTGGTTCCAGGCAAATGTGGTTTCATTTGCCAAGGCCACCTGAAATTCTCTGATGGGAAGATCAGCTTCCAAGATGCTAATTGAGATGATCCAGCCTCAAGACCCCAGGAGATCAACGTCTTTTTTCAGCAGAAAGTAGTAAAAGAAAGAAAGCTACATCCAATTTCCCCAAAATATTACTTATTAATGTTTGTTTTCATTACAAATAGTTAATGGTCATAGTCAATTTCTTTAAAAAAAAACAAAAAAAAAGAAAGGAGGGGAGAATATATAGGAATGATTAGAAAAGATAAGTGGATTTTGGTTTATTGATATAAAGTTGAGGTCAATTATGTTATGCTGTATGTACTTTTCTACTCTTAATTAAGGTATGATGCTGATGTAACTCATTTAAAATTGTAATGTACAGTTGAGAAATGTAGATTAATAGTCATCTGTAATAACCAAACTTATAGTCATATTAGTTAGGTTTTCATAGGTATACAAAGATATATTTCAATTAGATAGGTAGTCTTCAAACACTTCAGAGACATACAGAATATGGCTTTTAAATTATTTTAAGAACTTAGACTTTTCTGGACAGTGAGACAGGTCTGCTCCTGGCAGCACCAAAGTATTTCAGGAAAAATGGTGGGCACTGAAGAAACTTCAAGTGGAATTTACTTTGTGGCAACAGTTAGCCACTGGATAAGAAACTGTTCTGGCATTGACTGTTTGATAGTATGCTGAATAAACCAGATATGCAGGCTCCATAGGAAAATGACCTCTGAAATTTGGCAGAACAAGCTGAGATAGTCCTTCAGGATCCTGCTTTGCAGAAAAAATTGCCAGGCATCCTTCTGGACACAAGGAGAAACGACTGATGGACTGGCTCAGATTTCCTGCATCACTGAAAGGTATGCCAGAGACTTTGGGCCATAAAGGCTGAAGATAGTGCCCCAACATTACAAAGCAACTTTGGGTGACTGTCCAGGTAGACAGGTGTCATCTCTGTCATTTTCTAGACTTTGGAAGTTGCTTGTACTTCTTGTTTATTTGAATAATATTATATCCTTCTGTGGTCTTTGATGTGGTTGATGGTTTAATAATTATAGGTATAGTTCTTTATAGTTTAAAAGGTATATTAGATATAAAACTTTAGACTCACAATGATAAGGTAGATAATGGAATATTCTCTATAATTTTGTGAATACAAATAGACTGGATATTGTGACTATAATTCCTACTTTAGAGCTGTTCTGTTGTAATTTTGCTACATGGAAATTGAAACCTTCCTTTTTGATTAGACAGAAAAGAGGAAATGTGGTGGAAATGTTCTTTGTATGATGTAAATAAAGTAACTGACTTGGCCTATGTAGAGCACCATAGAAGTGGGAGGAGTATCAGAGGAAGAGACAGGCAGCAGAAGGGTGGAGTTAGACAGTCTCCATTCGACCCGGAAGAAGACAGACATGTAAGGAATCCAGGTGAGTCACGAGCCAGGCCAAGTGGCAGACAGATTAATAGAAATGGGTTGCATTAAGATGAAAGAGCTAGCTAGTAATGTGCTTGAGACATGGACCAAACAGTATGAAGTTAAAAAAAAAAAAGAAAGAACAATACTCAATTTCATTTGGAAAAACAGGAAAGCCAGGATTGCCAAAACAATTTTACTCAACAAAAGAACATCTGGAGGTATCACCTCCCCTGACTTCAAGTTATACTATAGAGCTACAGCAATAAAAACAGCCTGGTACTGGCATAAACACAGACTTGTGGATCAATGGAATAGAATTGAGGATCCAGGCATTAACCCAAAAACCTGTGAACACCTGATCTTTGAAAAAGAGGCCAAAAATATTCAATGGAAAAAAGATAGTATCTTTAACAAATGGTGTTGGCATAGCTGGATGGTAGTGTGTAGAAAAATGCAAATAGATCCAAGCCTGTAACCCTGCACAAAACTCAAATCCAAATAGATCAAAGACCTCAACATATACCCAGCCACTCTGAACTTGATAGAAAAGAAAGTGGGAAATGCACTTCTATGAATTGGCACAGGCCACCACTTCCTAAATATAACACCAGTGGCACAGACACTAAAATCAACAATCAATAAGTGGGATCTCCTGAAGCTGAGAAGCTTCTGTAGAGCCAAGATCACTGTCAATAGGACAGAATGACAGCCTGCATAATGAGAAAAGATTTTCACCAACTCTACAAGTGATAGAGGATTGATCTCTAAAATATATAAAGAACTCAAGAATCTAGAGCCCAAAACCTTGAATAACCCAATCAAAACATGGGGTTCAGATCTAAAAAGGGAATTCTCAGCAGAAGAATTGCAAATGGCTGAAGGCACTTTAAGGCTCAACTTCTTTAACCATCAGAGAAATGCAAATCAAAACAACTTTGAGATACCACCTTATATCTGTCAGATTGGCTAAGATAAAAGACACAGATCACAGCCTATGCTGGAGAGGTTGCAGAGCAAGGGGAACACTCCTCCATTGTTGGTGGGAGTGTAAGCTTGTTCAGCCACTCTGGAATGCAACATGGTAGTTTCTCAGAAAACTGGGAATCAATCTCCCAAAGGATCCAGCAATACCACTTCTGGGTGTATACCCTAAAGAGGCACATTCACACTCCAAAGGTATTAGCTCAACCATGTTCATAGCAGCATTATTTGTAATAGTAAGAACCTGAAAACAACCTAGATGTCCCTCAACTGAAGAATGGATTAACAAACTGTGGTACATCTACACAATGGAATACTACTCAGCAGTAAGAAAAAAATGATATCCTAAAATTCACAGGCAAATGGATGGATTTGGAGAATATCCTCCTGAATGAGTAAAAGAATTTAAAAAAAAGTCTTTTTTTCTTGTCATTCACATTAATTGACTTTTTCAATGATAAAACAGAAATTAAACAAAAAATATTCATAATAAACATTATGAGGATAATCCATCTACTTTATCTTTTTCTTTACTGGTTCCAATATTAAATCATCTAGAGAAAGATCACAAAAAGACCAAGCACTCTTCATTGCTTTAAACAAATTCCCCCTCCCCTACTTTTTAAAAAATCTGTTGTACTCACCAATCAAGTTGTCAGTGATGATTCAAATGGCTGTGAAGTGGGGCAGATAACTAGTGTGATAGCAGCCCAAAGGATCCAGAATAAGAAAGAACTCACAACCCACCAGAAGAAAGAGGCCACTGTCTGAAAAACCCAGATAAAAGTGAAACTGAAACACATGTGGCCAGTCTGCCTAAAGCTGGAGGCTACCACAGAACAGAAAGCCTAGCCATCCAATAATTACTCTGGCCACGTTTTGCTCTGGCCGGTAAGCAGCTTTATTTGGGAATTTATACCTCAAAGTTGGACGCCAAGTGTTGCACAAATTTGGATTGTAAAGAAAAATACTCAGAGCCAAATATCAGGGAAAGGCTGAAATGTCAGAGAGAGGAAACACCACAGTCAATTCTTACCCAGCTATCTTCCAACTTCCTCAGCCTCACTCCTGGTCACTTCTGCTTCTGCTGATTTCCTAAGTAAGGCCTTAAATACCCTTCTTACCAGCTGTATCCCATCCAGGTTAGGATTAAAGACAGGAACTATTCTATTTCATAGATAGCCTTGAACTCACGAAAACAGAGAAAGTTCTGTCTCTGGAGTTATGGAATTAAGAGCATAGGTCACCACTCCCAGGCTTTCCCTGTGCTGGAATTAAAAGTGTGCCATTGAATCCCAGCTTGTACTCAAGGATCAAGAAATTCCTGAGCTGTCTGCCTAGGTTTTGACTGTGTGTTAATCTCTCTAATATTTCAGATTTTATTAAATATGTAATATAGCACCACACAACAACAACAAATACTGGCAGGATTCTTACCATGTTCTGAAAACTTGAGTGAGGCTAAAGTCAAAGTGTGCTATTGTAGGACGCGGTTGGCCCTTGCACAACTTGCTGGAACATTCTATTGCACCTTCGCCGCTTATGCTAATTAGGCGTCGAGTAGTGATCTATCCAATGCGATCCCTGAATATGCTAATGAGGTATTACTTTGGACCTATCACCAGCTATATGCTAATGAGGCATTATGTTGGGCACCAATCACGTGCCCCGGCTTCCCTATATAAGCATTTCAGGCTCGGGGGTCTTCTTTCCACCATTCTCAACTGAGCTATACTCCAATAAAGTGTGATCCGAGAAGAATCGTGTGTGTGTGGCAACTCGTCATTCTGCAGGGCGGCGCGCCACAAGTGGCACCGAAACCTGGGAATCTTCGCACCCTGCAGAGAAGACCTTTTCAGAATTCGACACACAGAGTGGACCATCGGTGAGTAGTCCGTCCAGATATGGGCGTGCTCCTGGCAGGTTTAGAGCCTGAAATCTTTGCTGCAGTTTTTTTCATCCTAGCTGTCCTGATTTTTATTGCCTGCATGTGGCTGCAGTGCCATCAACCTGGCAAAGAGTGCCTTCCCTAGCCATGCAATAAATCAGACGTGTGTCCGATCTAATAAGCCGCTCTTAGATCAGAGCGCAAGATGGGGAACAAATTGTCTGCCGACCACACGACCGAGTTTCATGAACCTATTCAGGCTATATTAAGTAGCCGAGGGCTAAAGCTTTCCCACAGAGCCATAAATCGGTTGCTGGAAAATATTGAAAGCAGTGCTCTGTGGTTCGGGGTGTCAGGCTGTTTGACTATTCCATTGTGGGAAAAACTTGGCAGGGATCTAGAGAAATGTAACACTGAGGGAACACTTTCCCGAGGCACCCTTCCGCTATGGCATATGATCTATTATTGCCTAAAGGATGGGAAATATGAAGATATTATTCAGCAAGGACTTAAGGCTCTCAGTATATGCCAGGATAGTGCATCAGAAAATGGAGGCACAGGGACTACAAAAGATAGACCTAAGAAAAAGAAAAAAGAAAAGAAAAATTCAGAACCAATGCCAGGACTGTACCCAGTCCTAGATGAATTTAAAGATTTATATATATCTCAAGATGAGCTAGACCCTGAGGAGGAGGAGGATGTAGAGGAGGCGGCTGTAGCCTATGAGCAAGAAAGCTACGATCCTCCACCACTCAGTCAATCACCGCCTTTCAATCCTGCAAAGGCTGGAGCTACTGCTCCCATTCCTTTAGGGAACAAGTTGGGATGCACATTCATCCCCCAGGAAGCATGGTCTGAGGTGACCACAGCCTTCCCTGTGTTTGAGGATCCAGCCACACGTGGTCGATATTATGAAGTAGTTGACCATAAGATTATTAAAGACCTTGCAGAAGCAGCTAAAAGAGATGGTGTAGCTGCCAACTATACCATCATGTTGTTGCAGTGCCTTACGCGCAACACTTTAACACTCACTGATTGGCAAGACATTGCCAGAGCCTGCTTAACTATGGGGCAATATTCAGACTGGAAGTCAATTGTGACTGATCTGGCACATAGTCAGGCCAGGGAGAACGCTGCCAATGGGCAGCCAGTATGGAGTGCAGATATGCTGTTAGGGCAAGGACAATGGGTAAATAATCAGACAGCATATCCTGTGGAAGTTTATAATCAAATAAACACCATCAATATGAGGGTTTGGCAAGCCCTCCCCAATAATGGGAAGGTCTCAGGGAACCTAACCAAAATAATACAAGGCAGCACTGAACCATTTTCTGACTTTGTAGCTCGAATGATGGATAGAGTGGGACGAATTTTTGGTGATGTGGAAACCACACTGCCGCTAGTAAAGCCATTAGTTTATGAGCAGTGTACAAAAGAGTGTCGTAGGGCTATCACCCCACACAAAGGAAAGGATCTAAAATATTGGATGAAAACGTGCCAAGAAATCGGAGGACCTTTGTCAAATGCAGAACTTGCCGCTGCTGTGATGGCTACTTCTCACAGTAATAAAGGTTCTAACAGCAGTGGGGTGTGTTTCGGTGCAGCAAGCCTGGGCATATTAAAAGACAGTGCCGAGAGGCTGCCCCCATGACAAGGACAAAACTACCTCAAGGAGTGAAGACTCCAGGGACATGCCCAAGATATAAAAAGGGCAAACACTGGGCTAACGAATGTAGGTCGGTTAAAGACATCAATGGGCAACCCATTCAACCTGCTGCCCACATAGTTAGTCCAAAAAATGGGGTAGCAGGCCCTTGGTCCCAGGGCCCAAAAATATTTGGGGCCCACGAGGAAGTGAATTTCCAACCACTCAGGCCCCATGACGAGCCATGTCAGGCTCCGCAGGGCTGGACCTCCGTGCCACCTTCAGAATGGTACTAACAACAGGCATGGGAATACAACCCTTAGACACAGACATGCAAGGGCCACTCCCAAAAGGGACAGTTGGGCTAGTGTTAGGCCATTCCTCTTCCACCTTATGGGGACTCATTGTTATGCCTGGAGTTATTGATCCAGATTATACTGGAGTCATCAAAGTAGTGTGTCAATCCCCTTGAGGGATAATTACCATAACCCCTGGTGATCGCATTGCACAATTATTAATCTTGCCCTCTTTCAATGACAATTACCCTGCATGCTCAGAAAAACGAGGATCCAAGGGCTTTGGGTCCACTGGAGTTGATTCGGCTTTTTTGTCACTATCTGTTAATGACCGCCCTATGCTTGATCTTATAATAGAAGGGAGAAAATTTCAAGGATTGTTAGATACTGGAGCAGACAGAAGTATAATTACAATTAGAGATTGGCCACGATCATGGCCACTTCAAACATCTTCGCAGACCTTGCAAGGTTTAGGTTATGCAGATGCCCCTAGAATTAGCTCTAAGGAATTGACATGGAAAACAGAGGACCAAAAGGGGAAGTTTCAGCCTTTTGTAGTTGAAGGACTGCCAATCAATTTATGGGGCAGGGATATCCAGAATCAAATGAATCTTAAGCTTACTAATTTATTCTGACACAGCAAAAAATATCATGATTAGATCAGGGTTTGTTCCTAGCAAAGGGTTAGGGCATAATTTACAAGGCATTACCACACCAATAGAGGCTTAAGGAAATGCCAATCAGCAAGGCTTGGGTTTTTCACAGGGGTCACTGAGCCTATAATTCCTATCTCATGGATGACCACTGCATCTGTGTGGGTACCTCAGTGGCCTCTGTTGAAAGAAAAATTGGAAGCAGCCTCTATGTTGGTTCAGGAACAGTTACAGCTGGGTCACTTAGAGCCCTCGCAGTCTCCTTGGAATACTCCTATATTTGTTATCAGAAAGAAATCAGGAAAATGGAGTTTACTTCATGATCTGCGTGCCATAAATCAACAAATGCAAGTCATGGGACCCATTCAGAGGGGTCTACCAGCTTTAACAGCTATTCCAAAGAACTAGTCTGTTGTAGCAGTAGATATTAAAGATTGTTTCTTTTCCATTCTCCTAAATAGTCAGGATAAGGAAAGATTTGCTTTTACTTTACCCTCTATTAATCATGAACAGCCAGATAAGCGATATCAGTGGGTTGTTCTTCCTCAAGGTGTGGCCAATAGTCCTACAATGTGTCAACTATATGTAGATAGGGCTTTACAGCCAGTAAGAGATAAGTTTCCCCATGTCAGAATTGTACATTATATGGATGATATTTTGCTTGCAGCCTCTTCTATGGAATTGTTAGAATTAGTGTTAAGTTTGTTAACCAAGGAATTAAAAGATAAAAGTTTATTTATTGCTCTGGAGAAGATAAAGAAGGGAGGAGCTATTGAATTTTTAGGAGCTATTATTCAGAATGCACATGTTAGACCACAAAGGGTAGAAATTAGGACCAATTGCTTAAGGACTTTAAATGATTTTCAAACATTGCTTGGGGATATAAATTGGATTCGGCCATATTTGAAATTAACTCACTTTGAGCTTAAACCCTTATTTGATATTTTAGAAGGAAACTCAGATCTTAATTCCCCATGTCAGCTAACCCCAGAGGCTCAAATAGCACTTCAAAAGGTAGAGCAAGCAATTACTAGGGCACAGGTGGTGCACTGTGATGAATCCAAGCCTATTTGGATGTGTATCCTCCCACTTTAGGCTTTCCAACTAGTGTTCTTTGGCAAGAAGGGCCTCTACTGTGGATTCATACTAAATCTACAGGGATGAGAAACTTGTTCCACTATCCATCCATGATGGCTGAGGTTGTGTTATTAGGCATTAAACAAGCTATTACATCTTTTGCCAAGATACCTGACCGACTTATAGTCCCTTATACAAAAGAACAAATAGAGATATTGGCTGCCACTACCTCAGAATGGGCTATATTGGTTTGTGCCTTTTCTGGTACAATTGATAATCATTTGCCCAAGAGTGAACTTTTAAGATTCGTAGTTCAGCAGCCTGTGGTGTTTCCTCAGATCACGAGGAAGTAACCATTGAGCAATGCCTTAACCATCTACATGAATGGGTCTAAGACTGGGAAGGGAGCCTACATGGTGCAAGGAGGCTCACCTGTAACTGTTGAGTGCTGTCCAAATGCTCCTCAAATAGTAGAATGCCAAGTAGTTTTAGAGGTTTTTAAATGTTTTCCTGAGTCTTTTAATTTGGTATCTGATTCATCATATGTGGTGAATGCTGTTAAAAATTTAGAAATTGTTTCCTATATTAAACCCTCTAGTATGGTAGCCTCACTTTTAGCAGGAATAAGAGGTGAGATTTTGCATCGATCCAATTCCTTTTATATTACTCATATCTGAGCTCACTCTTTGTTACCTGGTCCTATGGCAAAAACCAATGAACAAGTTGATCTGGCAATGCACGCTTTTGTGGCATTGGACTCTGAAACACAATCGTGAGAGTTTCATAGCTTATACCATGTTTCATCTGCTGTTTTAAGAACTAAATTTAAAATTTCTAGAGAGATAGCTAGAAATATTGTAAAAAGCTGTTCTGCTTGTGTGCAATTCTTGCCTGCTCAGAAAATAGGGGTTAATCCCAGAGGCATTTTTCCACTTGAAATTTGGCAGATGGATGTTACTCATGTTCCATCCTTTGGAAAGCTTCAGTATGTGCATGTCTCCATTGATACATGTTCTGGGGTAATGCATGCTACACCTCTTTCTGGGGGAAGGGTTCACAATGTCATTACCCACTGCCTTGAAGCTTGGGCCGCTTGGGGCAAGCCCGATACACTAAAAACAGACAACGGGCCAGCCTATGCATCTAAGAGTTTTGCCTCATTTTGTCACAAAATGCAAGTGAAACATATCACAGGCCTGCCCTATAATCCACAAGGGCAAGGGATAATAGAGCGTGCGCATCGTACGCTCAAGGACTTCCTGCAAAAACAAAAAGGGGGAATAGCAGAGAATTGTACCCCTAAACAAAGGCTCTCTTTTACTTTATTCACTATAAATTTTCTAAATTTAAATGATAAAAATGAAACCATTGCTGAACGTCATATGACGTCAGAACCCAACAATCAAGGCAAAGTTTTATGGAAGGATGTACTTCCTAATCAATGGCGAGGCCCGGATCGCGTTATTGTTTGATCCAGGGGATCCTTATGTGTTTCTCCACAGAATCAGGAGCCAGTCTGGGTGCCATCAAGATTGATGAGATGCGTTGAGGATGACTCTAAGGATGATGCTGATATGGACACTCCTGACCGTCTTCCCCCTGATTCAGGTGGAAAGTGGGAATTGGTCTATGGAAGCCGAGAAGATGATCCTCAAGCAAAAGTTCCAGATCGCACGTTTGAATGCCACAAGATTGGAGCCTGTTACACTTGGGGACTTTACTTCTTGGCTCACTTCTGCCCTTTCCTTTTTCAAGGAGTGGGTGGGAGTGGGAATCTTTGCAGTCTGCTATTTATTTGGGATTGTTTTTTGCCTCTGGCTGGTTTGCCGTATTTGCATCAGAGCATCAGAGCACATCATGAAAAGGTCCTACTCGGGGCTGGAGAGATGGCTCAGTGGTTAAGAGCACCGTCTACTCTTCCAGAGGACCCGGGTTCGATTCCCAGCACCCACATGGCAGCTAACAACTGTCTGTAGTTCCAGTTCCAGGCAAACACCAAGGCAAATAAATAAAGTTTTTTTTTAAAAAAAAAAGAAAAAGAAAAGGTCCTACTCACTCAGGCACTCTTCTTGGCTGTTGATGCAGGGCACTCCCCCACAGCCTGGCTCTCCGCCCTTAGTGACTTATAATGATTGCCCTTGCACAGAGAGGCTTTAGCTGCCATTGCACCTCTATAGGGAATCCTTCTCCTCTGAGACGGCCTTTGCACCCTGCCACCCTCACTGGCCTTGCAAGCAGGAAGGCATCTCGGGGATCCTGGCAGCAGGAAACAACCTTTGAGTGGTGGGCACATCATGAAGTGAACATCTGTACAGGCTATATCCTGTCTGTGCCATTAGAAAAACAAAAAAGGGGAGATGTAGGGCGTGATTGGCCCTTGCACAACTTGCTGGAACATTCTATTGCACCTTCGCCGCTTATGCTAATTAGGCATCAAGTAGTGATCTATCCAATGTGCTTATGCTAATTAGGCATCAAGTAGTGACCTATCCGAGGCAATCTCTGAATATGCTAATGAGGTATTACTTTGGACCTATCACCAACTATATGCTAATGAGGCATTATGTTGGGCACCAATCACGCGCCCCGGCTTCCCTATATAAGCAGGCTGCATTTCAGGCTTGAGGTCTTCTTTCCACCATTCTCAACTGAGCTGTACTCCAATAAAGTATGATCCAAGAAGAATCGTGTGTGTGGTGACTCGTCATTCTGCAGGACAGAAAGCGACACGCTACATGCTATTCTATTTGTCATAGGAAATTTCAAGACTGCACAGCAATTAGGCTGTGACATGGTGAGGAACAGGGAGTGATGACTGTCTAGGCTGAGCTAGGTTCCTGTTTATGTTCTCTAAGACAAGACCAGGACTGGCTCTTATTTCCTTCTAGGTGATTGTCACATCTTCAATTAATGTAATCAGGATAATCCCACAAAGGAATGGATAGAGATTGAACTAAACTAAGTCATCCCTCACAGATGTGCCTGGAGGGTTTCTCCTAGGTGATCTTGTGGAACTGACAATCAAAATTAACCTCCATAGCTTTTTTTGTCACATTGACACTAGAACACTTCATCTTTGATGCGTAGCCTCCCACTTCTTCATGTTCTGATAGAGAATGAGTCTATGGGGAGATACAAATAATTTAGAAGTCCCAAAGTCCAACATCATTTGAGACTCAAGAGAGTCTTTTCCCTTAATGCCCTGTGAAATACTTCTTTATTTTGAAAATCAATTAAAATATGACAACAGGGGGCTGGAGAGATGGCTCAGCAGTTAAGAGCACCGCCTGCTCTTCCAGAGGACCTGGGTTCTATTCCCAGCACCCACATGGCAGCTAACAACTGTCTGTAGTTCCAGTTCCAGGCAAACACCAAGGCAAATAAATAAATAAAGTTTTAAATAAAAAAAATGACAACAATGCTTTTTACCTTCATAACTTAAGCTTTTATATAATACACTAGATACTCTAGTATCAAGAGAAAAGAATAAATGTTCCTATATCAGAACAGAAAGGTTGGGTTATAATAACAAATAACTGTATAAGTGCAGAACTGAAACACAGAAAGTCAAACATTTAATACTCAGGTCCATTTCTAGCATCTGAGGTTCATAATAGAATCTTCTGAGCACTAAAACAATTAGTAGTCTTTAAATATTTTTTTAACATTTTTTAACATGACTGTAGGCTAGTGCCCTTGTCAGCCTTAATAATGAAGATTTTGTATTTAGTCAGCAGCAGCCATTGAAGACTCACAACTGTTAAAGAAATGAGAGGAAGTGACTATTTAGTGATCATCTCTAAGTGAAACGTCTTCATTATACCTCCCCTTTCCAGGTTACAGACACATCAAGGAAGAGGGGAAGGTAAGGCCCAAAACAGGTGGTAGAATATGTGTGATTCCATCTTAGAGACATGCATTGGATATTAGACTCTTAAACTTTCATCAGCTGTGATTACCTGCACAAGACCTGTCAATGTTATGACAGTCAATATACCATATTTGAGAGTAGATGATATATTGAAAGAAGAGTTTGAGCCCCATCTCTGTTTCACAGCCTGTATGTAGTTAATCATTTCTAGTGCACAGGAACTCATAAAGCCATACTCCAGACTGAGGATATATGGGCAGCTAGTGGTTGCTGAAGAAGAGATAAATATTTCTTCAGTAGTGTACCACATGTAAGTTGCCCATGTTCCTGTAGGTAAATCCTCAAATATATTTCTGTAAGTAACCTCAATTAAACATATTATATCACAAGAAGGAAGATACAAAAAGAGACTTGGGGACTAGAAAGTCAAAATAGGACTAGTTAGGAAGTATTTGAGAATCATTAGGTTTGGTAATAATGAGGCTATAAAAGAATCAATACATTATATGGATATATAAAATTTCAGACTTAACATATTATGTATAATTTATATATCCTAATAAAATGTTTAAAAGTACAAGAAATTACCCTCAGAGGTTTTTTAAATGAAGTCCTCTTTGATAAAAGAACTATATTTAATTAATGATGGTACATTATTTCTTGGACACTATTTCACACACACATGTAAAGGTTGTGTTTCCTTTACGTCATGACAAGCTTGCATTATGCTCACCTCCATGGTTAGGACTTTTTCAGAATTCTTTATTCCATTCTTGCATGCAACTTTTCTAAGTTCCTGAAATCCCTTCTGTGGCTTGTTGTTCACAATCAACCACCGAACTGATTCTGACAGCCACCTGCTCAAGAACATATTGTTCATAAATTCTCAAGCATCATTTCCTATATTAAATTATTCTTAAATAGTTTTTCATTAAAAAATCTAATGCCTATCAGTCATTCAGTTATAACAAAAATATATAATCTTATATCATGTGCTACATTGCCTAGAAAAACAAAAAATGGTTCATGCATCCAGTGTACCTGCACTTCTTATAATGTAGACCTGGAGCCACATTAGTCTATCCCCTTCACATGGAAAGAGACTTTAATGGAGGTCATAGAATTAGAATATGAGTCATGTTTCTTCAGATAATTTCCAAATTTCCTGTTAGGCTTCAGAAAATATTTATTTATGTTATTATTGTTCCCTAAATTAAAACTTCCAAATAATTTTCCCCTAATTATATCACCCAGAGCAGCAATGATACCCACAAAATAATGTCTTCCAGACACAACAGAAATGACATACATATATGAGATCATAGAGATGGCAATAAATGCATTTATGCCTTGATGTAAAGAACATAGTCATCTCATAATTGCAATATAAAGAAGGAAAGAAAGCTCATACCTTGTGGCTATAAGAAGGAAAAATATTGGCACAAACATTGCCAGCTGGATGTGGTGCCAGTTTTGAAATGCAAATGCCATACCTGCTAGTACTATGCATCCAAAACAATGAGAACATGCTGTCAGTGTTATCACCAAGGCTTGGAATTTAGGGCTTGCCCATTCTAACACTGAAAGGAAAGAAAATTCATCTAAATTTATACTAATAGTGGGAAGGATATCTGCATTAAACTAAAGTTTGAACAATGTCCAACAAATGCTTTGACTTACTAAGCAAAACACTATTTGTGACAAAGGGTAAAAACACACATTCCAACCAGGAAGCGAAGTAAGCGGCAGATGAAGAAGCGGGGAGCCAAAGCTGCCCAGGTCCCAGGGATGGCCAATCGCAGTAAAGTATATGTGAGGATTAACTTCCTCCCAAACCTGAGAAGAAGACAAAGATCCCATCAGGGAAACAATACAGTTGTTAAAAATAAGGGACAAGAATGAAATACTTTGTCTAATCCCTGTGGTTGATTTTTCTTTTTTTCTAAACCATGTTCTGCTACCTTGCTCTTAATCTTTTTTTTTTCAACCTTTTCCATGTCTAAGGTGTTATTTCTGTGAAAGTACAACACACAGAGTTTAAACACTAACTAGTATGTCTGTTTGTATTTAGTGATCTCTAGGATCAAAGATACACTTAGAGAAATATAATCTGCAATGACTGTTTTCTAAAGAGTGAATGAATTGTAGCTGATGAAAATACACGTAGAGAGAGCTGTAAAGCTCACACACTCACCTGTCTGATAAAACGCTACCTAGGACATTTCCTATCAAATTTCCAATCATGAATGTAAATTTAGCCACTAATTCCAGTCCCTGGGATCCACACACCAGGTCCCACTGGAAAAACAGGAAACCACCATGACAGCCCATAAGTGTAATTTGTTCAAAATTGTTCAATAGGAGCTTCTGTTTCCACTGATCCCATCTTCCTTGCCAACTTCTCTTGTCATTATCACCTGACTTCTACCATCCAGTTTCAGTTTGAATAAACCTGTTCTCAGGAATCTTACTGTAATTCTTTTAGGCTGTAGTAGTGACTTGTAACATGTTAAGAAGTTCTCAAGTAGAAGTACTACTCAGCAGTAAGAAAAAATGATATCCTAAAATTTGCAGGCAAATGGATGGATTTAGAGAATATCCTACTGAATGAGGTATCACAAACTTAGAAAGATAAGCAGGGGATGTACTCACTCATTAGTAGACTTTAAACAAAAAGGAAAGTATGCCCAAGCTGCAAACCACAACCACTGAACAGCTTGGGATCAGAAACTCCTTGGACTGACTCCTTGGATCCCACTCCCCCTAGCAAATCACCTGACTCACTCTCAATGTTGGGGAGAGAAAACTGGATTTGCTAGGAGTGGAGGCTGAACTGAGCAATATTGGGACCTTGAGACCTTGGGACCTCCTGCCCATGCTGTGGGTGGGATGGGGAGTTGTGGAGAAGAAAGAATGACCTGATGTGGTGGGAGGGGGAAGGGACCTTGAATGAGGATATAGAAAGTATGACTTCTTTGTTAATAATAATAATAATAATAATAATAATAAAAGGAAAAAAAGAAGTTCTCAAATGTGCCTAAAATGTAATGATTCATGATTACTAATTTTTTTTTTACCAGACCCTATGTATCCGTGAACGTCCTCTTCCAAAATTATTCTTAGAATAAAGCACAACTAGAGCCTGGTTATTTACTGGAAGCTGCAGAAATATAAAGTAGGAACTCAGTTGGCAGCAACAAGGCTGTCCCATTAGAACCAAGTGCCCTGGTGGAGGTAAAGCCAAAACTCAAGGAGTTTGGGTATTAATTACCTTTGAATGTATTAGCTGTTTGCTGCAGAGGATTTCTTGTATGTGACTGTAGCTTTCCCATTTGTAATTTCCTTGGGATTCATTTTCCAGGAACCTTTAGCCGTGTACTGGATCATTTATTAGGCACAATTTCTCCAATACATCTGGGGACATATGAATAACTTCTATCTGTGTGTGAAAACAATCACACAGACAAAATCTCTTTTCCCTCAAATCAGGTCTTTGTTAGTTTGCCCAGAGCAGACTCAGTTTCTTCTCTTTCTGCCATTATATTTGCTAGTAAACATCTAGATAGAGTCAGCCCTCAGACAAAGTATTTCATTTGAAACATTTCTCAGACATCCAAGAACAGCTACTGATAGATGACACAGTGGTATGTCCTAAGTTTACCACCCATACAGATGAGAGAACTATCCAGACCTAAGACCACTAATCTTACATCCTTAACTCCTTATACTCACTTGCACCTGTATTTATTAACTCAAAAACCTAACTTAAAGATTTATTGATTGTGATATAAGAAAAAAGGATAGGACCTATTCCTGAAGACACCATACATTTTTTGCAGGTCATAGAGAACAGTCAAACCAGAAACTTTCTTCTTGTTATCTAACTGTCATAGTTGCAGATGTTGCTATGTAGACTCCAGGTAGAGAAAAGGCACCATGGCCTTACCTAGCACTGTATCCTGCATTCTACAATATCAATCTACAAGACAGCATGAGTATTGGTGCAATAGTGACATAACTGTTTTATGAAAACAACCATTTCTGATTAGATTTGTAGCTTTCTACAGAGGAAGAAAGTCATGCCTGATATTGTAAAGTCACTTAGAATCTCATGGCTTGGAAGGAGGCAGGCTGTGAAGAAGAAGCTACTGTTGTTATTTTGCTAAATGGTCCTGTTGTCAAATTTCCTTCTAAATTCTACTTCTTACTCTAAAATCATTCCACGGACGAGAGAATCAAAATCATAAATCTTTAAGTTTGAATCATTATAATTATTTAATATGACTTGTATTTAATCAGACAATAGCTAAGCTCAAAGCATATACACTATTTGTTCTTTTATTGAACTGTTATAGTAAATTCACTGAATGGTTGACATTATTGAAACTACTTACCTCAGTCACAGTGGTGGATAGAAAGGTGCTTCTGTCATATACCCAGCCATCCACACAGGGCTCTGTGTCAGGCTCTGTCACATCAGACAAGGTGTCATTCAAATGAAGAAGATGCCACTGTGGTTGGATGAAGCGATGACACTTCTGTGGCCTGAGGTTGGAGTCCAGTAGGATGGAGATGCTCAGGACGTCATCTTGACTCAGGATTTTACTGTCATTGTTACTGACAGTGGCATTGTCAAAGATGTGGACCCAGCAGCGATGACCAGGGATGGCTGCAGTGAAATTCTCCAAAACAATCTGAAGACTCACTATGGCATAGCAGATCAGAAGAAAAGTCATCTGAAAGATCTAGAATTTCCCCATGCTTCCAACTAGATTCAAGAGATCCTGAAATCCCATTGAAGCTGAATGACTGTTTTCAATGAGAAGCAGAATTGTTTATAATTAAGGGAGTATAAGCATTTAAGTAAAGTTCTGTTTCACAAAAACATACTAAGTAGGGTTGATCTTGAGCTCTTACTATGCAGGCTTGATGTCACACCAGAGTCATGGAACTGTGATCTGTTGTGTTGTTAATATCAGGGAGGAGCTTGTTTGCTACAAAGTAACAAAAAAAAATTCTACCAATATATTTTTTGTAATCTAGTCTGCTAAACATTTACTTTTTGAGAAACTCTGTGCATCACTCCATGGTCAGCTCTGGAAAATGACCTACGACTTCATGTAGATAAACCAGAATAAATCTGTTCCATTTCATGCAGCCATTGAGAGAATATACAAATTTCCAGGAACTACTATGGTGATATATTTTACATTTAATAAAATTAGCCTGAAATATCAGAGAACAGAGTCACCCACAGTCAAGCCATGAGGGTCAGAGAGTGGTGACCTTTAATTCACTGAGGAGACAGAGGTCTTTTTCTGTTCTTCTGAGTTCAAGCCTAAAATGAAATAATAGTAGCTTACATCTTAAATTCAAATTCTAGGATAATGATGCACAGTTAAACCCAGAAGTGTAACAACTGGGTGGGAAAGATATTTAAGGAGAAGGAGAGAATATTCTGGCATTCTGTAGGGATGTCCAGTTACATGGAGAACTCTTGACAATAGCATTTACCGAGTTTTTCCTGAGATGTTGACTGGGTCAGAATTGAGTGTGGTCTGTTTCCTTTCTCTGATATTCCAGATTTTCCTCAATATCTGACTCTGGGTTTTTATTATATACTAACTAGAATTCATGCAATAAACTACAGTCAAGTATTTGTTATTTTCTGTGTTTTGGGAATAATTTGCTTCATCTTGAATTTTTTAGCAGCATTAATAAAAACAATATGGAAGTTAATGCTAATAAATTATGTAATAAAATATACCTTTGGTATCTGACATGATTTAGATCAATTCATTTCCATTGTAAACATGTTTTTCAAAGTTGTAAGAGACTGGACAAAGACAGGGCTTAAAGTTCACCAGTGTAAAAGTTCAATAAAAGGTTGATGATTCAGATAGTAAACATGGGAGTCTCTTATGCTCTCTAATATGAAAAATAAGTGAATGATAAGTGCTGAAGATCTTACAGTTCAGTGAATAATAGAAAGGCACATAAGGAGGTATATTTTGCTATTTTAAATTTATCTCTACTTGTATAATCACCTAACTTATCACCTAACTATATTCATACACACATGTGAATAAAATTTTCTGGAAAGAAGTTGTACAAATGTAGATCAGATAATCGGAGTTTCAATGATATGAAGAGGGTGGAATATTGCAGGTGCAGAGCCAAATCACTTGGGTCAACTCTCACCCTCTTAATAGCCATTTGCCGTCCTTATGATTTGTGAGTAAATGGCTTTATGATTTGTGAGTAAAAGTCTTTAAAATGTACAAACGCAATTTTTTATTTATATCTTTATTATTTGGCGATTTTACATAAGGCACCCCCATCCAACTCAGGTATCAGACATCTCAGATTCATGCCCGGTCTTACGATCTTGCCATTCACAAAAACACCCATTCATGTTTCTCATTTACTTACTGAAGCATAATTAAACTCCCTGGGGCCAGACCCTTAAAGAAAACAAGTCTTTCCTCACCCACAACCCTGCCAGAGACCATTAATGCAGAAGTGAGGTACTGTGTCATTTAGCTATGTTCTAGTCTTGAGCTCTTGTGTACAGTGACATATCTCTCTCTTTTTTTTAATGTCCACTAATGAGTGAGTATATCTCCTGCTTCTCTTTCTGGGATTGTGATACCTTGCTCAAGAGGATATTCTCCAAATCCATCAATTTGCCTGTGAATTTTAGAATATCATTTTTTTTTTTACTGCTGAGTAGTATACTCCATTGTGTAGATGTACCACAATTTGTTAATCCATTCTTCAGTTGAGGGGCATCTAGGTTGTTTCCAGGTTCTTGCTATTATAAATAGTGCTTCTATGAACATAGTTGAGCTAATGCTTTTGAGGTGCAAGTGTACATTTTTAGGGTATATGCCTAAAAGTGGTATTGCTGGATTATTGGAGAGGTTGATTCCCAGTTTTCTGAGAAATAACCATACTGCTTTCCAGCGTGGCTGTATAAGTATAAACTGCCACAAGCAATTGAAGAGTGTTCCCCTTGCTTCATATCCACTCCAGGATAGGCTGTCATCTGTGGTTTTGATTTTAGCCATTCTGATAAGTATCAGGTAGTATCTCAAAGTTGTTTTGATTTGCATTTCTCTGATAGCTAAAGATGTTGAGCATTTTTTCATGTGCCTTTCACCCATCTGTAATTCTTCTGCTGAGAATTCCCTTTTTAACTATGAACCTCTTTTTAATTGAGCTGTTAAGAGATGTGGGCTCTAGTTTCTTGAGTTCTCTGTATATTTTAGAGATCAGTCCTCTGTCAGATGTAGGGTTGGTGAAAATCTTTTCCCATTCTGGAGGGTGTCATTTTGTCTTATTGACTGTGTCCTTGGCCTTCCAGAAGCTTCTCAGTTTCATGAGGTCCCATTTATTAATTGTTGCTCTTAGTGTCTGTGCTACTGGTATAATATTTAGGAAGTGATCACCTGTGCCGATGCGTTGGAGGGTATTTTCCACTTTCTTTTCTATCAAGTTCAGTACAGTTGAGTTTATGTTTAGGTCTTTGATCCACTTGTACTTGAGTTTTGTGCAGGGTGATAGATACGGATCTATATGCATTTTTTTCTTTTTTATTATGAATAAAGTCACATTTTCTATCCATGTATATCCTTACTCAAGGTCCCTTCCCCCTCCCACCCCCTCAGGTCACTCTTCTCCACATCTCATCTCCTCCCCAGCATGGGCAGGAGGTCCCAAGGTCCCAAGGTCCCAATGTCCCAATGTCCCAATATTGCTCAGTTCAGCCTCCACTCCAGGCAGATCCAGTTTTCTCCCCCCAACATCAAGACTGAGTCAAGCATTCCTCTAGGGGGAGTGGGATCCAAGGTGTTTCAGATCCCAAGCTGTTTAGTGATTGTGGTTTGCAACTTGGACACGCTTTGTTTTTTGCTTTTTTCTTTTTTGTTTTTTTTTGTTGTTGTTGTTGTTTGTTTGTTTGCTTGCTTGTTTGGGGGTTGCTTTTTGTTTTGGAGGGGTATTTTTTTGTTTAGAGTCCACTATATCCAGTGATGCCAACAACATTTATTGAAGATACTATCTTTTATTCCATTGTATATTTTTGGCTTCTTTGTCAAAAATTAGGTATCCATAGGTGTGTGGATTAAGGTCAGGGTCTTCTGTTCGATTCCATTGATCCACAAGTCTATTTTTATGCCAGACCAAGCTGTTTTTATTACTGTGGCTCATTAATATACCTTGATGTCAGGGATAGTGATGCCTCCTGAAGTTCTTTTATTGAACAAGATTGTTGTGGCAATCACGGGTTTTCTGTTATTTCATATGAAGAAGAGTCCTGTTCTTTCAAGGTCAGCAAAAAATTGTTCTGGGATTTTGATGGGAATTGCAATGAATCTGTAGATTGCTTTTGGTAAGATTGCCAATTTTGCTACATTGATCCTACCTAACCCTAACCCAATCAAAAAATGGGGTTCAGATCTAAAAAGGGAATTCTCAGCAGAAGAATTAGGAATGGCTGAAAGGCACCTGAAAAAGTGCTCATCATCTTTAGCCATCAGAGAAATGCAAATCAAAACAATTTTGAGATACCACCTAACACCTGTTAGATTGGCTAAGATAAAAGGCGCAGATGACAGCCTATGTTGGAGAGATGCTGAGCAAGGGGAACACTCCTCCATTGTTGGTGGGAGTGTAAGCTTGTTCAGCCACTTTGGAATGCAGTATGGCAGTTTCTCAGAAAATTGAGAATCAATCTCCCTAAGGACCCAGCAATACTACTTCTGGGTATATACCCTAATGGTGCACAGTCATACTCCAAAGGTGTTAGCTCAACTATGTTCATAGCAGCATTATTTGTAATAGCAAGAACCTGGAAACAACCTAGATGTCCCTCAACTGAAGAATGGATTAACAAACTGTGGTACATCTACACAATGGAGTACTACTCAGCAGTAAGAAAATATTATATCCTAAAATTTGCAGGCAAATTGATAGACTTGGAGAATATCCTCCTGAGCGAGGTATCACAAACTCAGAAAGATAAGCAGGGGATGTACTCACTCATTAGTGGACTCTAAACAAACTAACAAGAAAAAAGCCAAGCATGCCCAAGCTGCAAATCACAACCACTGAACACCTTTGGATCAGAAACACCCTGGACTGACTTCTCGGATCCCACTCCCCCTAGAGGAACACCTGACTCACTCTTGAGGGAGGGGGGAGAAAGCTGGATCTTCCAGGAGTGGAGACTGAACTAAGCAATATTGGGTCAGTGGGACCATGGGACTGTCTGCTGCCGGCCCAGGGATGGGATGAAGAGTTGTGGAGGAGAAAGAATAACCTGATGTGGTGGGAGAGGGAAGGGACCTTGAATAAGGATATACAAGGATAGAGTGTGATTTCTTTGTTAATAATAATAATAATAATAATAATAATAATAATAATAATAAAGTATACAAAAAACCAATTTCCCAATGTACTCTTGGTAGGAAAATAGTTTATTTTATGCATGTGGGTGTTTTGCCTTCATGTATGTCTGTGTAGCACATACAGATCTGGTGCCCATATGATGCAGGATTTAAGGAAAGAAAGATCTAGTTCATCAATGGTGGAACATTCATAAAACTAATGTTTTAGAGACATATTTTTACTTTGATAAATGTTATTTTGTGGGATAAAATTGATATTTTCAGTATTAATCACTCATGTATTTGTTTAAGATTTTGGGAATGTAAATCTAAAGCATTGTGTTTTTAAAGATAATGCATGCTAAAACCTCAACATAATATAAATAAATAGAAATTCTTTGTGTAAAAAAAAATTACCAATTTTACTACATTGATCCTACCTAACCAGGTGTATGAAATATCTTTCCATTTTCTGACATCCTCTTCAATTTCTTTCTTCAGTGATTTAAGGTTTTTGTCAAACAGGTCTACTACTTCTTTGGTTAAAGTTACCCCAAGTTATTTAATGCTATTTACAGCTATTATAAAGGGTGATGTTTCCCGTATTTCTTCTTAGTGTATAGAAGGGCTATTATTTTTTGAGTTAATCTTGTACTCCGCTATATTGCTAAGGTTATTTATCAGCTGTACGAGTTCCCTGGTAGAATTTTTGGGGTCACTTATGTATACAATCATATCATCTGCAAATAGAGATAGTTTCACTTCTTCTTTTCCAATTTGTATCCCCTTAATCTCCTTTTGTTCTCTTGTTGCTGTAGCTAAAACATCAAGAACTACATTGAGTATATAAGGGAAGAGAGGGGAGCCTTGTCTTGTTCCTGATTTTAGTAGGATTGATTTGAGTTTCTCTCCATTTAGTTTGATGTTGGCTTGCTGTATATCACCATTATCATATTTAGGTATTTTCCCTCTATTCCTGATCTCTCCAGGACTTTTATCATGAAAGAGTATTGGATTTTGTCAAAGGTTTTTTTAGTATCTAAGAAGATGATACGTGCTTTTTTTTCTTTCATGTTGTTTATATAATGGATGACATTCACAGTTTTTCATATGTTGAACCCTCCCTGCATCTATGGAATAAAACCTACTTGATAGTGATGGATAATTTTTTTATGTGTTGATAAATTTGGTTTGCCAGTGTTTTATTGAGTATTTTTGCATCAATGTTCATAAAAGAGATTGGTCTGGGTTCCGGGACCAGGGGCTGTCTGTGGAGCTTATCCCCACACACTCTGTAGCAGACAGAGATAAACTCGGTCTGCCAGGGTCCCTCCCAGCTGCTGCTGAGGGATTTTGCACTACCATCCACCTTTAACGGATCAAACAAACAAGGACTAAGGACTCTGAAAGACAGTCTCAGACTCTGCCCGAAGGTGAGGTGGGTTCAGCAGGTCCCAGTGCCTGACTCCTTGCAAGGGAAAATTGTGTTCCGGCTGGGTTCCAGTTCCGGGACCAGGGGCTGTCTATGGAGCTTGTCCCTACACACTCAGTAGCAGACAAGATAAACTCGGTCGGCCAGGGTCCCCCCAGCTGCTGCTGAGGGAATTTGCAAGGCCACCTTCCTCCAACTGATCAGTCAGAGAAGGATTGAAGACTTGAAATCCAGTCCCCTGCCCAGAGACGAGGTAGAGATTGAGCAGACCTTTTATTCAGAGGTGACAGGAGACATACAAACCCGTGTGCCACAACTGACTAGGAGACACCTAATCTTGAACCACTGAAGCTATGGGCAGACGCCAGTGCAAAAATATATATAATAATGTAAAGAACAACAAGACAACTCCAGAAGAAAGAAAGTGGCGGTCCTACAACTACAAACCCTGAACTGAGCAATGAAGAGGAAACAGGAGGAACACCAATAATTCCTTTATGATAATCATTGAAGCTCTCAAAGAAGATATGAAAAAAAATGCCTTAAAGAAATAGAAGAAAAAAACAAACAAAAAATTGGAAGAGATGAACAAATCTATGAAAGAAACATGTCAGGAACTAAAAACTGAAATAGAAGCAAAAAAAAGGCACAAAATGAGGCAAAGATGGAAATAGAAAATCTGAAGAAAGAAGCTGGTACCACAGATACAAGCATAACCTGCAGAGTTCAAGAGATAGAAGAGAGACTCTCTCAAGTGGAAGAATCAGTAGCTGAAATAGATATATCAGTCAAAGAAAATACTAAAACCAAAAAAGCCATAACTCAAAATGTTCAGGAAATCTGGGACACCATGAAAAGACCTAACTTGAGAATAATAGGAATAGAAGAAGGAGAAGAATACCAGCTCAAAGGCACAGAAAGAAAAAAATTTAAGAGCTGCAAAACAAAAGAGCTAACTTACATATAAAGGCAGACCCATCAGAATAACACCTGACCATTCAATGGAAATGATGAAAGCTAGAAGGGCTTGGTCAAAGTTATACAGACACTAAAAGAGCATGGCTGCCAAATTAGAATACTATATCCTGCAAAATTATCAATCACCATAGATGGACTAAACAAGATATTTCATGACAAAGTCAGATTGAAAGAATATCTATCTACCAATCCAGCACTACAGAGAGTATTAGAGGGAAAACTCCAACCTAAGGTCCCCAGATGTACCCATGAAACCACAAACAATCAATAATCCCACAGAAGGATACTCCAGAGAAAGGAAATACAAACAAATTACCACCAAAAAATGGCAGTAAATATCAAACAGTAGTCACTAATATCCCTTAATATCAGTGGACTCAACTCTCCTATAAAACGTCACACACTAACAAGATGGATACAACAGAAGACATCCTTCTGCTGCCTACAAGAAACACACCTAAACCACAAAGACAGACACAGGCTTAGAGTAAAGGGTTGGGAAAAGATTTTCTAGTCAAATGGCCCTAAGAAACAAGCGGGAGTTGCCATTATAATTTTTTTTTATTTCGTATTTATCAAGAAGAACAGTAAATTGAATTTAAAATGCTGACAAGTTAACAATAACTATAAGAAAGTAAAAATCATAAACATGACTTATCAAGGGTGATAATGCAAATAATTTGCTACACATAAAATTACTTTGTGTTCAGCTTTCCCTCTGGATTTATTTTTTCTATCCCTGTATATCCCCATTCAAGGTCCCTTCCCCAACCTGCCACATCAGGTCATTTTTTCTTCTCCACAACTCCCCATCCCCTCCCTGGGCAGGCTGCAGACAGTCCCATCCAGTTTAGTCCCTCCTCCCTCAAGAGTAAGACAGGTGTTCCTATAGGTGGAGTGGAATCCGAAGGATCAGTACAGGGTGTTTCCGATCACAAACTGTTCAGTGGTTGTGGTTTGCAGTTTGGGCATGCTTGGCTTTTTTCTTGTTAGTTTGTTTAGAGTCCATTAATGAGTGAGTACATCCCCTGCTTATCTTTCTGAGTTTGTGATACCTCACTCAGGAGGATATTCTCCAAATCCATCCATTTGCCTGCAAATTTTAGGATATCATTTTTTCTTACTGCTGAGTAGTATTCCATTGTGTAGATGTACCACAGTTTGTTAATCCATTCTTTAGTTGAGGGACATCTAGGTTGTTTCCAGGTTCTTGCTATTACAAATAATGCTGCTATGAACATAGGTGAGCTAATACCTTTGGAGTGTGACTATGCATCTTTAGGGTATATACCCAGAAGTGGTATTGCTGGGTCCTTGAGGAGATTGATTCTCAATTTTCTGAGAAACCACCATATTGCATTCCAAAGTGGCTGAACAAGCTTACACTCCCACCAACAATGGAGGAGTGTTCCCCTTCATCCACATCCTCTCCAACATAGACTGTCATCTGTGCCTTTTATCTTAGCCAATCTAACGGGTGTTAGGTGGTATCTCAAAGTTGTTTTGATTTGCATTTCTCTGATGGCTAAAGATGATGAGCACTTTTTCAGGTGCCTTCAGCCATTCATAACTCCTCTGCTGAGAATTCCGTTTTTAGATCTGAACCCCATTTTTTGATTGAGTTATTCAAGGTTTTGGGCTCTAGATTGTTGAGCTCTTTATATATCTTAGAGATCAGTCCTATATCACTTGTAGGGTTGGTGAAAATCTTTTCCCATTCTGTAGAATGTCATTTTGTCCTATGACAGTGTCCTTGGCTTTACAGAAGCTTCTTAGCTTCAGGAGATCCCACCTATTGATTGTTGGTCTTAGTGTCTGTGCCACTGGTGTTATATTTAGGAAGTGGTCGCCTGTGCCAATTCATAGAAGTGTATTTCCCACTTTCTTTTCTATCAAGTTCAAAGTGGCTGGGGTTATGTTGAGGTCTTTGATCCACTTGATTTGAGTTTTGTGAAGGGTGACAGGCTCGGATCTCTTTGCATTTTTCTACACACTTCCATCCAGCTATGCCAACACCATTTGTTAAATATACTATCTTTTTTCCATTGAATGTTTTGGGCCTCTTTGTCAAAGATCAGGTGTTCTTAAGTTTTTGGGTTAATGTCTAGATCCTCAATTCTATTCCATTGATCCACAAGTCTGTTTTTATGCCAGTACCAGGCTGCTTTTATTACTGTAGCTCTATAGTATAACTTGAAGTCAGGGGAGGTGATACCTCCTGAGGTTCTTTTGTTGAGTAAAATTGTTTTGGCAATCCTGGCTTTCCTGTTATTCCAAATGAAATTGAGTATTGTTCTTTCAAGGTCCAAGAAATATTGTGTTGGGATTTTGATGGGCAGTGCATTGAATCTGTAGATTGCCTTTGGTAGAATTGCCATTTTTACTTTGTTGATCCTACCTATCCAGGAACATGGGAGAGCTTTCCATTTTCTGATATCCTCTTCAATTTCTTTCTTCAGTGATTTAAAATTTTTGTCAAATAGGTCTGTTACGTCTTTGATATAGTTACTCCAAGGTATTTAATACTATTTGCAGCTATTATACAAGGTGATGTTTCCCTTATTTCTTTTTCAGCTCTTCTATCTTTAGTGTATAGAAGGGCTACTGATTTCTTTGAGTTAATCTTGTATCCTGCTACATTGCTGAAGGTGTTTATCAGCTGTAGCAGTTCCTTGGAAGAATTTTGTGGGTCACTTATGTATACAATCATATCATCTGCAAATAAAAATAGCTTCACTTCTTCTTTTCCAGTTTGTATCCCCTTAATCTCTTTGTGTTCCCTTATTGCTTTAGCTAAAACTTCGAGAACTATATTGAATAGATAAGGGGAGAGAGGACATCCTTGTCTAGTTCCTGATTTTACTGGGATTGCTTTGAGTTTTTCTCCATTAAGTTTGATACTGGCTGTCGGCTTCTTGTAAATCGCCTTTATTATATTTAGGTATTCTCCCTGTATTCCTGATCTCTCCAGGGCTTTAATCATAAAGGAGTGTTGGATTTTATCAAAGGCTTTTTCAGCATTTAAAGATATGATCATGTGGTTTTGTTCCTTTAGTTTGTTTATATGATGGATAACATTTACAGTTTTTCATATGTTAAACCAGCCCTGCATTTCTGGGATGAAGCCTACTTGGTCGTGGTGGATGATATCTTTTATACATTGTTGTATATGGTTTGCCAAAATTTTTTTGAGAATTTTTGCATCAATATTCATGAGGGAAATTGATCTGTAATTCTCTCACTTTGTTGTGTCTTTGGTGGCTTGGGTATTAGGGTAATTGTGGTCTCATAAAAGGAATTTGGCAATATTCCTTCAGTTTCTACTGTGTGAAATAGTTTGAGGAGTAACGGTAGTAATTCTTCTTTGAATGTCTGGTAGAATTCAGCACTGAAACCATCTGGACCAAGGCTTTTGTTTTGGGGGAGGTTTTTAATGACAGCTTCAATTTCCTTAAGGGTTATAGGCCTGTTTAGGTAATTAATCTGATCTTCATTTAAGTTTGGTAGGTGGTACCTGTCCAGAAAGCTGTCCATTTCTTCTAGGTTTTCCATTTTTGTGGAATACAGATTTTCAAAGTATGATCTGATGATTCTCTGTATTTCCTGGGAGTCTGTTGTTATGTCCCCCTTTCCATTTCTGATTTTGTTGATTTAAACACTCTCTCTGTGTTTTTTGATTAGTTTGGCTAAGGGCTTATCTATCTTGTTAACTTTCTCAAAGAACCAACTCTTAGATTCATTGATTCTTTGTATTGTTCTTTTTGTTTCAATTATATTGATTTCAGCTCTAAGTTTGATTATTTCCTGCTGTCTACTCCTTCTAGGTGAGTTTGCTTCTAATTGTTCTAAGGCTTTCAGCTGAGCTGTTAGGTCTCTAGTGTGGGATTTCTCTAGGTTTTTCATATAGGCATCTAGCACTATGAATTTTCCTCTTAAGACTGCTTTCATTGTATCCCACAAGTTTGGATACGTTGCAGATTAATTTTCATTAAATTCTAGGAAGACTTTGATTTCTTTCTTAATTTCTTCCTTGACCCAGAGATGGTTGAGCTGAGTGATGTTTAGTTTCCATGAGTTGGTATGCTTTCTTTGGGTTTTGATGTTGTTGAACTCTAACTTTAGGCCCTGGTGGTCCGATATGTTACAAGGGATTATTTCCACTTTTTGTATCTGTTGATATTTGCTTTATGACCAATTATGTGGTCAATTTTGGAGAAAGTTCCATGAGGAGCTGAGAAATATGTATATTCCTTTGCATTTGGGTGGAAGCTTCTGTAGATATCTATTAAATCCATTTGCATCATAACCTCTTTTAGACTCCTTATTTCTCTGTTGAGTCTCTGTCTGGTTGATCTATCCA
>PVIH01016376.1:0-24631 GCA_004025045.1 Sigmodon hispidus
GATGGGGGTGTTTGGGGATAGTATCGGTGAGGGGAGGGTGTGGTGGTGATAATGAGGAGGGGCCTGGTGATGGTGGTGGTTGGGGTAGTGATGATATTCTCTTGACTTTTTCTTAGTCTTGCCTGAATTTTGCCAATTGTTTTAATCTCTTGAAATGTAACTTCTGTTCCAATGTTTTTTCTCCTTTGTTTTAGTCTTTCTACACTGTTGATCTCTGCTTTTGTCTCTGTTTTTCCGTTTCTTACATTTTCTGTTTATTTAGCTCTGTTCTTTCTTGAGTTCCTCAGATGGTAGCTTACACTATTGATTTGAGACGTTTCCTCTTTTCTATTGTAATTTTAGCTGCTATATGTGTCTTTCAGATCCACCTTAGATTCTGGTATTTGCCTTGAGAATTCCTCTTTGACTCTTTGGCAGTGAGTTGTTTGAGCTTAGAGCACTGGAAAATTTCATTGTATCTCTGAGATCTCATTGACTTACGAGTGTTAAGGAGTACGTGGTATGATGTGGAGGTTATTCTAACAGCATGAAATGTGCTCCATTGATGTGAGATGTCTTCCTGTATGCTGGGAATTATCACTAGATAATAAAGGAACTGTTTTGGCCTATGGCAAGGCATCTTAGAAGCAGGTGGGAAATCTGAGCTTAGATAAAAAAGGAAGAAGGGCGGAGTCAAAGACTAATGCTGTGACCTGCAGCAGAGAGAGCAAGGTGTGAAGGAACTCAGGTGAGCCACAAGCCAATGGCAAGACATAGATTGATAGAAATGGGTTAAGATACAAGAGCTAGCTAGCAATAAGCCTGAGCAATAGGCTGAACAGTTTGTAATTGATATAGGACTTCATGTGATTATTCGGGACTGCTGGCCTGGATCTTGGGGTTAGTCCAGGCCAGAAACTTTTACTACGCTCCATCTTGGCACATGTTCTATGGGCACATGAGAAAATCTCTCCTCTTGTTAGGCAGAGGAATTCAGGCACAGGCATACATAGGTCCATGCATGCAAACATGTCCGTCCATTAGTCACTGAAGCATGGCCATTGCTTGTATCTGGCCATTCTGTCAGCTGCTGAGAAACAGATGTTCCAGTCCCCAGCAATAAGTGTGAACTGCTCTGCTTCTCTACTGGTCCTATTAGGCTTTGCTTATTTTTCAGCTGCTCTGTTTTCTTTATTCCACACACACTGAGAGTCATATCATGTCTGTGTTAGATTAGCCCTTTAATCATTACTGAGTGTTCCTGTCTATCTCTGGTCATTTTTTTTGTTCTGAAGTCTGTTTTTTTCTTGAACTATTATATCTCTTCTGACTTTCATTTGAGTACCATGTACATAGTCTATCTTTTTCAGTTATTTACTTTAATTTTACTTCTTTTACTGTATTTGAAGTGGGTTTGTTGGTGACAATGTGTAGCTGAATTATTTTTTTCTATTTGGCCTATTAATCTTTTCATTTTTAATTTTATTATATTATTTATGAGGGTGATATGTGTGTGATCTATGAGCACATGTCTATAAAAGTGCATAAGCTGCTTGTGCATGTGCACAGAGGCCAGGGAAGAGTTGTTCACTGGATCACGGGACACACTGACCCTGACTGAGCCCCAGAAATCCTCCTGTCTCTGTCGTCCACAGTCACCAAAAAGTTATTTGAACAAATTCATGTGCTAAACAGACACCACATAATACTTTCACCAGGGAGTGAGTTCAGACTCTCTGGTCGTTGATTATTCTCAGCCTAAACCACACTTCCTTAGCAACAATGAAGAGCTAAGATTTGGATTTTGGGAAGCTCAAATCACACTTGACACTGTGGCCATGGCCAAGTGACAGCCATGCCCAGCTCTGCTTCAGCTGTCTCTCTAAGATGCTGGGTATAGGGTTGCTCCCTGTGTTAGTTCCTCTTCCCGCTGCTCTGACCAAACAAGAGACAAAAGCAACCTAAGAAAAGTGAGCATCAGTTATCAACCTGACCGGGCCCAGAGTTCTCTTAAAGGAAAGCATCAGTGCAGCAATTGCTTAGATAAGATTGACCAGGACACATGTAAGTGAGAGACTGTCTGAATTGTTAATTGATGAAAGAAAGCCCAGTCCACTGTGAGCAGCAGCATCCCTAGGCAGGTGGTCCTGAGGTATGTAAGAAAGCTATCAAAACACATGTCCATGTGGGAGCTAGAAAGCTTTAGATCAGGCCTCAGTTCCTGCCATGATTTCCCTTAATGACAGGCTGTGACTTGGAAGTATGAGGTGAAGTAGGCCTTTTCTCCTGTAAACAGTTTTCACTGAAGGTGTCAGTCACAGCAGCAGAGAGGAAACAGAGCATAATTTGTCAGGATGGAGAGGTTGCATGGCACCCCCAGTCAGCAAGCAGAGAATGATGAGTGTTGATGCTCTGCTTACTTTCTCTTTTTTTCTCAGTCCAGGACCCCAGCCCATGGGATGGTGCCACCTACATTTAGAGCAAACCTTCCTGCCTTGATTACTTAATCTAGCACACTCCTCATAAACACATCTAGAGGGTTTTATACTGATTCTAAACCTTGCCAATTTACAATCAAGATTAACTGTCTCACACTAAAAGTTTTCCCAAATCTGATGGTTCTTAGTCATTCTTTCATTGAGCCTCATCTTCCAGCGTGCGCACACATGCACACACACACACACACACACACACACACACACACACACAGAGGCTTACATGCTCACAGACACACAGGCCTCTGTCCACCAGATATTTTGTCCTTCACAAGTCTTGAAGGAGGATTTTTCTGTGTGCTCCTGTAAAACATTATAAACCTCATTCATCAGTTTTTTTAAAATCTTGTTCATTTATATTGTCACAGCTCAAGAGCCCCAGGATTTAAGCCCTGAAAAGAGGAAGGCTTGTCAGCAGAATCTCTATGTTAATGTGTAAAGAAGAGGGATATATAAACCTTCCACTCCGTATAAGTCAGTTGAGAAACTGCAGACACTGAAGCCCAGTGGTGTGTGTGTGTGTTGGGGGGGGGGGGAGGTTGATGGGAAGAGGGGAAGGACAGAAAGTTCCACAGATGCCTGAGCTCTTGAGGAGCTGGCTTTTCCACTGATGGAGTAAGAAGGGTGTAAGATGATGAGGTGGGAAAATAGTAGCTCATGGAGTCAAGCTGGAAGGACCAGGCCCAGGAATGAGATGGTGGGAACTGCTGGGAACAGCATGATTTATAGATGGCAAATTGATACCCACCCTCAGGGTACAAATGTGCTCTGGAGAAGCGCATTCCATGTTTTTCATCTTTGTTCTTTATCACTTAAGCTACCAGAGAAGGTTCCACTGGTTAACATATTTCCAGGAAATGCTTGCTCATACAAAAATTTTTTGACATACAGTGACTGGACAAATTGTTCAGATCTGTTCGAAGAAGGCAGCTTTTCCAAAGTTATTTATGCTTCCTACCTATCAATGTTTTTTAGCACCTAAGAATGCTTTTTTTTAATGCCTAGAGGGATTTTCTTTCTGTCTCAGTCTTTAAAATGCATGCATGTGAGAATGGTCTCTGATCCTTTTGCATATGCAAATACAAAGCAGGCAAAAAAAAAAAAAAAAAAAAACAAAACAAAACCCAAGCCAGCCTGAGGTAGATCAAGAAAAATACAAAATCCCCCTGAGACTTTAGGAAGAGAATGGAAAGCTAGCGCCAACCCCCTCCCAGTCCTTACCATGGATCCTTGGAGGGATCAGCCAGAGGACCCAGTGTTTCCTCTAGCCCCTCTAAATATCCTCCCCAAGTTGGGGCTGGTTAGTCCAACAATTGCTGTGTGCACTTTAGAGAGGCTGAGGACACAGAGGTTGCTCAGCCCATTGAGCTGGAAGGCTCAGCTGCCCCAGTCCCAACCGAAGGCCTGGTGTTTCTTATAGACCACTCTTCAGTTCATGTTGGAAGAACAAAGAAACTGACTTCTGATAACAGCAAAAGATGGTCTTGATGGCAGATGAACAAAGCTGACTGGAGACGCTCACCAGCATAGTGAAGGCAGGCAGGGAGCATTGCTTCCGCCCAGGAGTTGCCTCCGGATGACTGCATCCACTCTAGGAGTGTCATCCTTGCAGGATGTGCCCTAGCCCATTTTGTGACATGTGACCAGCCCAGTTTGTCTTACTTGATTCCTGGTTCATTCAAGTTGACTAGAGTGACCACCACAGTCCCTAACATGGGCAGAGAGACCACAAACTAATGTATAGAATCCAAGTCTGTGCAGCTGACAGAGCCAAAGCTTGTAAATAAGAAGAGAACAGAAATAATGGAAAAATGGTCCAATGTCTATGAGAGAACTAGATGGATTTCACCAGGAGGAGACTACAGACCCTGTGGGTTGACAAGGGACTGGAATTGATCATCCTGAGTGGAAGCGAATTGGAGGCAACGTCAGAGTAATCACGATTTCCTCCTGAGATGGGCTCAGAAGCATCTCTGAGAGACACCTGGCCAATGCTACCTCCCAATGTTCTGAAATTGAGGATGTGAACATGGGAAGGGACTATGGAGGTCCAGTTAGCAGGATGAGAGTTCACTGGAAGAAGCCAGACAGTGCACAGAGGGAAGGTAAACAGACCACCGAGTCATAGTACAGCCAGCAAAGGGTGACCACAGACAGACCACAGTGCCTGTGTGACCAGAAAGGAGGAACTGGAGCAAGGAGTTGTCACAGCAACAAACAAAAGAAGCCATTTGTTAGAGAGAGCTGGAAGCCCTTCCCTGTCAGGTTTCATGCTCAAGCATGGCAAAGGCAGAGGCAGAGCCATGTGAATGGCCTACAGAGGTGCTTTTCAGTAAAGGCCTTTCCCCCAGCTCACTCCATCCTCAGGAGTGAGTGCCTTCTCTTCTTTAAAAAATAAAAAATCCATTTCTATTTCTAATCATGTGTCCCTGATCTAATCCTTTGTCCCAGGACACAAGAACTTGGAAGCTTTAGTGAGGACCCTTCAAACTCAGATCCATGCTTATAATGTCTGTGAGCTCAGCCTATGCGGGCCTGAAGGCTGGCGCTCCCGGCAGTGTCTGTCACTGGGGACTGGCGTTCAGGCTGGTTGGTTCTAGATTTTTGGACTTATGGGTGTGTGGGGGGGAATGATGAGTTCACAGGGATTTTCAGAGGAAGCAAGGGAACTTTATTCAATGCAAAGGGTTACATGTTACAGAGGGAGCAAGATGACAGCCGTCACGAGAGTGAGGATACTTAAGGCAGCTGACTATTGTTCCTTTTATGGAGTTCAAGAGAAGCAAGAGCTGATTACTAAGGGCATTCTTGAGTGGCTTCCTGTTTTGATTGATAGATTAGGTCATACATTCATTTTTCCTACTGCATGTGTACCTTCCCATAATGCTTCTGATTTTAATTGTATGTACACCCATAATTAATAGGCATAAGATGGTAAATAGGGGATTGGCTCCCAAAGGATACCAGAGGATACAATTTTGTCTTACTGTACATACATCCCAAACTGGTTCAGATTACATAGGCCCTTTCTATTCTTCAAAGCCAGATTTATTGTAAGTATACTTGAAGAGAAATTGTATAAATTTGGCTGTTATCAGAGGTGAGAAGACTCATAATATGGAGAGATGGAAGTGTGTATAACCCAGCGAGGGTCCAGGGTTCTGAGGTTAGTGGGTGCACTGTTTGGAGAGGGGTGTGTGAGGTGAAGAAACTAGGCTTTAAATGCATTTTGTAAGAGGAAGGTGTTCATAACTCTAACCTAAGCGCAGGCTGGGACCCGAACTTCTCTGCTTAGTTTCCACAGAAGCACAAAAGAGTATGTGGGTTTGGAACAGCAGGCTGGGAAAGACCCTACAAGTGGAGTTGGGGGATGGCTCAGTGGTTAAGGGCACCTAACTGCTTTTGCAGAGGGTGTAAGTTCAGTTCCCAACACCCCTGTGGTGGCTTTTAACCATGAGTAGCTGCAGTTCCAGGAATCTAACGCCCTCTTCTGAGCTCTGCAGTCACCAGGCACACATGTGGTGCATATATGTATACTCAGGAAAATACTCATATACATAAAATAAAACAATTTTTTAAAAGGACCTAGGAGAAAGGACAAGGTACTAGGAAAATATTGTATGTTTTTGTGCAGAAACCAAAGAGTATGAAAATTTAAAGTCACAAAAATCTGATCCACAAAAATCTGACTTGAGAAGAGTCCCCACACTGGAAGAGCTTCTTGGGGAGTAGCTATCATGGCCTATGGTGGTATGGGGGTGGCTCCATCTGCTGAGATCAAGGCGAGTCTCTTAGAGATGTAGAGCAGTGGAGAGGACTTTGATCTTGCTCAGTGGGTGGAGAGACTTTCTGAAGGGTGGGAAGAGGAAGAAAATCCCTGGAGATGTAGTAGGGACTGTCTGGCAGAGGTCTGGTAAACTGAATATTGATAAAAGAACCTAAGACATAAGACAAGAGAGACGGCCTAGCAGTTAAGAGCAAGCCCTTGCAGCTCCTGCAGAGGACCTGAATTTGATTCTTGGACTCCACATGGTAACTGGCAACTGTCTGTAACCCTAGCTTCAGAGGCTCTAATGCCCTCTTCTGGCCTCTGCTGGTACTGCACACAAATGGTGTACATACATGCAGGCAAAGTGTTCACACATAAAACAAAGATCAAGAAATCTTCTAAAAATTGAAGTAGGAAGGTGAGGTGAAGGCCATGAAGGTAGGGTTCAGTTGTATGTCAGGAAGACCCACAGAAGGCTCTGGACACAAATGTGAGGAGAAGGTAAGAGCGGGAAAGGAACTGTCCTTGACAGAGGGGATTTGCTGAGCCACATTCAGCACCCAGATGCTTAGCAGACGCTCTGCTTTGCCGACAGTCACTGCATGGTTTGTGAACCTCTTTGAGAGACATAGACTCAAGTGTGTTCTCAGTTCAATGAGAAGCTCAAAGGGTATCCTCGAACAGACAGGAATGTTCTAGGAAAAATTTATGCTCACTATGTATACCTAAGGATAAACAAGGCTCTATCTTTATATCTAAGGTATGTCTAATTTCCGGTTCATGGGCCACATGAATTTCAGAATAGCCTGCCACACTCAAAGATGACATTATGGTGATGTCAAAAAGTTGGCACTCCCTGTTCTAAATGGTCGATCCCTTCTTCAGAACTGACCCTAGTCAGTCTGGCAGGAAGTTGCATTATAGACCGGCATTGCTTTAACTTTGTCTGAGGGGCTTTCTGAGAACTAGCTAAGAACTATATTCTCCCTAGGTAACTCTGTCAACTTGACATTCTAGGAAAGGAAATCTGTAGACTTGTCTGTAGGGAATTGTCTTGATTATTACTTGATACAGGAAGACCCTGTCCACTAAGGACAATACCATTCCACAGCCAGCCAGTCATTTCTGGCTATAAAAGAAAGCTAGCTGAGCATGAACCCATGAATAAGCCTGCAAACAGTGTGTTTCCATGCCTTTTGTTTCAGGTTCCTGTCCTGACCTCCCTCAGTGATGGACTGGAATTGTAAGCCAAATAAATCATTTCCTCCCCTAAATTGCTTTTTGGCAGTGTTTTGTCACAGTAGCAGAAAGCAAACTAGACCAGAGTCCTAGACTAAGCCTCACGTTAACATTCTTAACTGTTTTACTAATGGGGATTTTGAACTTCTCTTACAAGAACGTTTTGCATATTGAACATTCTCTCTCCTGCCATCACTCCCTTTATCCCTGAAGTTTTGTTTCTGTTTATGTCATTTACACAGACATTAGTTTATAAATGTATAAAATCTAGGAAGCACAAGTGAGAGGAAAATGTAATATTTGTCTGAGACTAACTTAATTCACTCAATACAATATGCTGATCTGCAATTGAGCCTTTTTTTTTGGCAAATAAGGTAATTTTGTTCTTCTATCTGTTGAAGAAAATGTGTGTACCACATCTTCATCCTCTCCTCAGCAACTGGATGCCTATGTTGGCTCGTAACTTAGCTACTGTGAGTAGGAAAAAGGAAACCGTAGTGGGCATGGAGTTCCCTCTGTGCTGGGGTCATTGCCCCAAATAACTGAGCACAGTCACCTTGAAAGTCCCCTCTGCTTTTTCTCCTTTCATCCTTACTATCTCCCATCACACAGATCTTAAAGAAGCCCGCACCACTATTTAAGAGCCTCTATACTAAGTGAAGCATTGGTTTATAGAGGGGCTGGTAGGAAAAGCATTGAGAAGGATTTGGAATGAGCCAAGTGTCGAAGTCCTATGCACCCACGTTGTTCTGATTGGCTGAATGGTTAAAGTTTAGTGTCCAGCACCAACATGGTGGCTCACAACTGCCTATAACTCCAGTTCCAGAGGATCTGATGTTCTCTTCTGACCTCCTCCAGCACCAAGCCCTGTCTGCCAGCCCAGCAGGGCTTCCTTGGGTCATCATCGAGGTCAGGGTGGGCTTCCTGGCATGCAGCTGCGTTTGAGTCATCCCTGCCCTGGCGACCTTCCCTCACCAACCCTCCTGTTAGGAACCCTAATAATATGCCATTGGTCACCAACTTGGAGTTTGGTGTGATGATCCCAATTGTCATTGATCTCCTTTCTTGGTGAGTAGGTGCACACATGCTATCTCCGTGGGAAAGTCTGTCACACAACAGCCTCTAACACCGTCTCTCCCTGTTTTTTACAGGAGACAGAATATTCCGTGACCTCTCAACACCTGTGGCAGCTCCTATGATCCCTTCCACCCAGCCTTTTGAGAAACATCCATGGCCCTAAGGGAGGTAAGTGGAGGCTGCATGTGTGGCAGAGGCACCATGCCATGAGATGTAGCCATCTATGCATCAGATCTCTCTGTGAGGACTCTACAGTCAATGCCAGAGGTAAGTAGGACCCACCACACAAGGAAAGGGTAACATTTCTTACAGAAGTATGGTTGCCTCCAAGCTGGCTCATCATTCTTGCACTCTCTGAAGGCAGGCAAGTGGCTATACAGCATTCTGTTAGCACCCTGCTATCAACTCCATCTCGTGTGTCTTCTTGGAAATGGTGTTGGAAGAAACCAGAGGAAAAGGAAGCTGGAGAGACCATGTGCTTACCTGGGCTCTTTCCTGTAGTGATATAAACAACTCTCTGTACACCAGTTAGGAATCATCAGTCTATGGATGGGGGGGGGTTGCTATGTGTGTGTGTGTGTGTGTGTGTGTGTAAGATGCCAGATGATAATCTCAGGCATCATTCCTCTGGTGACAGGCTCTCTCACTAGCCTAGAACTTGTATCTGGTGGGCCAGTTTGTGGGCTCCAGAGATAACCCTTCCCTCCTACCCAGGGCTGGATGACAAGTGTCCACCACCTCACCTGGTGCTCTGCTTTCCTTTCCTTCTGTGGCTGTGGTAAAACACCATGGACAAAAGCAATTTAAGGAGGGGGCTTATTTGTTTTTTCATTTCCACTCAGTTCATACTGCAGAGAATTCACTTGAGACCGCTCATGACAGCACATCATAGTCAAGGGCAGAAAGAAACGAACATACCCATGCTGCCTGCTTGCTGGCTGCTTATTCTCATGCAGCTTTCTTCTCTTATACAGTTCAGGGTGTAGCCCAGGAAATGACGTAGCCCATACTGAGGATGGGCACGTCAGTACAATCCCTCATAGGCGTGCCCATGGGCCAACCTAATCTAGATAATTTCTCACTAATAAAGACTCTCCCCAGGTGATTTTAGGTCACATCAAGAAAACAGTAAAAACCTGACCAGTTTACCTCATCTTTTTATTTGGTCTCTGAAGAATAAGTTTTGGTTCTCTAGCTCAAAGCCCCCCATGTTATGTCCTGAGCCATCTCCCCAGGCCTCTTTCTGTGGTCAGCTCATAGCCATCATCCGTAAAGCTCTGTGCATTTTACATAGCTTCAGCTGGCATTATCTTATTGGATTGTGAAAAGATCCCATTGAGTTAGAAAGACTAGTGTAATTATCCCCATTTGAGTGACTAAGACACAAGTTCCTGAGGATAGCTCTCTCCTCACACTTTGCTGACCTCATTTCTTCCATTTTCCATGCTCCCTAGAATGTGGTGATTCATATGCCATATTTGTGTTTGGGACCAAAGTCACCCAAGTACCACTCACTGACTCATGAGGTCCACAGGTGAGGCCCCGATATTAAGCAGGATATCGGAGTTTCAGGGGTTTGGTATACTATTTTCTTGTATTAATATGTGTGAAAATATAGCTGTAGTTCCTAGACTGTATTCTTTCTTTAGGGTACACCTCTGTCTCACGGTTGGTGCCCACTGATGCAACTACTGTCTCAGGCGACAGAGGCGACCCAACAGCATTGTTTTTCAAGCTCTTGGCTGTTATCCACTGCAAGAAAATAAATCACATCACATCTCTGTCTAGTGCTCACATACACATGCACATAAAACAGAAACCAGTATCACAAGATAATGCCTAACTGAGGTTGTGACACCTGTCGTTTTCTATTCTGCTTTTTAAGGTCTGTTGTGATGCACTAAATTGATTTTATGACCTAGCAATAAGTTGCTACTGTGGGGGAAAAAATGTTCCTTTACAGAAGAGTCTGGCCTTTTTATTTTGTTTGCACTGACAAGGAGAAAAGACAGGGAGAGTCAGGCTGGAGGAGCCTCGGGCTCACTGTGCTGAAGTGCCTGGGCAGGAGAGGGCTGAGAGTAGCCGGTGGGTTGTTTCACACCCTTTGCTCCCTGTACATCTCTCTCTCCCCTCCCCCCCCACATGATTAGAGCTTCCCTACTCCCCAGGGCTCCAGTCAGATTATGTGTCCCCTGTCTATCAGTCCCCCATCTCCTAACCCTTTTTACTCTTCTTGTTCTCGTAGTTACTCCAGGATACATGACCACACCTGCAGATTTGGAGGTGACATTTGTCTTTCTGGCTCTGGGTTACCTCACTCAGCATAATCAATTATAGTACCATCGATGTGCCTACAAAGTTCATGATTTTATTTTTCTTTATTCTACTGTTCTTTATAGTAGACTAATATTTCCTGGTACAGATTACCACATTTTCCTTATCTATTCATCCATTGTAGAACACTAGGTTGTTTGTATTTCTTACCTGTTGTGAATGGAGCAGTGATGAACATGGCTGACCAAGTAACTGAAGAGCAGGCAGCTAGTCCTTAGGGTGTATGCCAAGCAATGATACAGCTGGGTCACCCGATGGATTTATCTTTAGCTTTTTGAGAATTCTGCACACTGCCTACCATCATAACTGTACCGGTTTGCACTCCCACCAACAGTGATGAGGTTTCCCATTTCCCCACATCCTCTCCAGCATATGGTGGCTGTTTTGTTGATCTTTGACATTCTGACTGAGGTAAGTTGTTTTGATACTTCTTTTCTTAATTACTAAGGATAATAAATTGTTAGGGTCGGCGTCCAAAAACAGAGTTTCACTCCGATATCGGGAAACAAAAAGAAGTTTTATTAACACGAGCTCGCGGGTCACACAGCACGAGAAGAGGCTGGCGACCCCGATTCCAAGGCTCGCAGGCCTTTTATGGGGTCCTTCTACCAGGGCGAGGGGAGCGGGGTCACCCAAGGTGCAGCCATCTGGTCAGGCCAGAAGTCTGTGTGATTCTCTTGGAATCCGGGTGGGTAAATCAATTTTTACTGGTGTGACAGACTAGGCGCCGGTTAGCCGGTTACTTCCAGCACGGCGGGCTAATCTCCTGGTACTGGACGTGGGAGCAGGGTGCAGCACAGTTCAGTAAGTCTATAATTCAGGCACAGCGATGTGGGGGTGGGGGTGGGACTTTCTCCATAATGGCCTTTCATTCCCCCCTTTCTCTTGTGCCGACCTTTAATCTTAAAGGTCCTTGTCAGATATGGGCTGGTATCGTTGTCTCATGACCATCATTTTAACTCCATTCACCTGGGATCGTACAAATGCTGAGATCCGATTGAGGATACATGGCCCGATCATGAGAACCAGGATTAGCACAATGAGGGGTCCTGTGAGGGCTGACAGTAATGTAGTTAGTCATGGGGATTGATTATACCAGCCCTCAAACCAGCTTTGGGAGCCCTGTAAGCTCTTTTCCCTGGCATCTAATCTTTCCCTGAGTTTTATCATCGATTCCCTGACTACACCCATATGGTCTGTGAAGAAGCAACAGTTCTCCTTTAAGGCAGTGCACAAACCTCCTTCTTTTAGAAACAGCAAGTCTAATCCTCGTCTATTCTGTAGAACCACCTCTAATAGTGAAGTTAAAGATTCTTGTAGGGCAGTAACAGAGGTCTCGATTGCCCGCAGGTCCTGCTGGACTGCTGTCTCTAGGATTCCTAGCTGCCTAGGACCCTCTATTAGAGCCGCTGCTCCTGTTCCTACTCTGGCTAAAACCCCTGCTCCGAGCAACACAGCTAGGGTGACACTGACTGGTTCTCTGGGGTTCTGCCTGCAAAATGTTCCTCGAACTCTTCAGCTGGGTAATAAATTAGCCTTGGATAGATTTGGACCAGGACGCAAAAGTCTCTAGACTGATTGAAACTATCGACCGAAACGCACGGGGTGAGTCCCGTGCTACATGCCCAATAAAGACCTGGAGTGGGGACAAGAAAAAGAGAGCTATCTGCTGTTGTTACGCTTTCTGTTCGGGTGCAAAGATTTCCTTCCCTGGCAGGGTGCCCCAGGCAGGTTCCTAAGCCAGTCACTTCGGGTAAGGTTAACATATGCTTTGTTCCCCAATTACAGCTAGTCGAAGTGTTGTAAGTAAAACTTCCATTTATAGCCATCCCCTCATAGTAAGGGGGGCTAGCCTGGAGACAGATCCAGCAGGACTTAGTAAGACTGGGATAGGTTGAATTCAAAGCCTGATATCCTCCTTCTATTAAGTCCATAAGTCTTTCTCCTGACCCCGGGGCAGTGGGATTCGTAGGAGAGTCTAAGATGTTCTGTGGGGGTGTGGGATGGATCTCAGGTTGGTAGACCTTAGGTGGAGGTTCCTTCTGGTCTGTAAGGACCACATTCGGGCCGACAGCTGGGTGTGCCTGTATGCTGCCCTTATTTAATCTAATCTTGAACAATAGTCCTGGACTTCCCCCCCCCCCCGAGGCATAAATCCTGAGCCCCCATTGCCTCCCCTTAATCCAGTCCCGTGCCTTACGTCCTGCCTTGGTAAAGGAGATATTCAGGGGATTACAGGTGAATCTTATACATGGGCCCTCTCCTTTCCAGTAAGTATTATCTTGTCCTGACCTGACGGTTCCCCAACAGCGTCCCTGGGTGAGGGGGTGCCACCCTCTGCCCATGTTGTTTCTTTTTACCTCAATGAGGTCCCATGTAGATGAGGGTTTCCAGTAGGTGTTACCTGTCGTTTCGCATCCCCATGCTTTACAGTAATAATTTTCATAACCCTCACATCGCTTAGCCATTTCCCTATCCCTACCATCCCGAGGACAGACATAGAAAGGTAGACCTGACAGGGCTGCTCTGGCCTCAGGGTGTCCTCACCTATATCTTTTCCCATTACAGTTACAAGTGCCCCCTCCATCCTGGCAAACAGCTGGTGATCAGGGGTTCCCAGGGTCAGTTGTAGGGATATCCCAGTTATCCAAACCCGCTGCTAGCTGGCAGAGGTCTGGATGTAAGTTGGGCCACCAGCTCCACAGTGGGTGTTGATCAAAGGTGGTTTCCCAAACAACCTCCCCTTGGCCTGACATAACCTGCCAAGTCTGAGGCACCGGCTGATGTGGGTTACTTGCGATCGCAATGACGGCGGATCCGAAGTTTAAGAGGATTGTCAGTTCTTTCCACAGTCCAGGAGTCATCCAGTGCCTGGGCAGGTTTGAGGTGTGAGGCATGGATCCAGGCAGCAATCCCATCCACTTTGACTGCCGTGGGTGTAGTCAACAGGACCTGATATGGCCCCTTCCACTGGGGTTCCAAAGTCTGATGCTGATGTCTGCGTACGTACACAAAGTCCCCTACGTGGAACTGATGCGCTGTGTTGTCTCCGCTGGGTTGGTATGCAGCAGACAGCTGTTTCCACAGGATGTGCTGGACAGCCGCTAGGGCTCGCAGCCTATCAGACAGGGGAGAGGGCATGATTTCTCCTTGCCGGAGGGTTAAATCCTTAACTGGGGGTGCACACCCGAAAAGTAATTCGAAGGGGGTAAGACCCGTGGGGGAAGGTGTGTTCCTAGCTCTAAAGAGAGCGTAAGGTAGGAGCATCGTCCAATCTCTAGAGCCAGTCTCCATGGTCAATTTGGTTAAGGATTCTTTAATGGTTCTATTCATCCTTTCTACCTGTCCTGAGCTCTGGGGCCGATAGATGCAATGCAATTTCCAATCAATCCCCAGTATCTTTGTAAATCCCTGACTTACCTGGGCCACGAATGCCGGACCATTATCTGACCCTATTACCTTCGGCAATCCGAACAGAGGGAAGATGTCTTCCAGGATCTTCTTGGCAACCACCATCGCAGTTTCTCTCTTGGTGGGGTAGGCCTCTACCCATCCTGTAAAGGTATCTATAAACACTAGTAGGTACCTTAGGCCATACCTAGCTGGTTTTACCTCAGTGAAGTCCACTTCCCAATATTGGCCAGGTCGGGTTCCTCGTAACCTCTTTCCAGGGGCCAGTCGCCCAGGATACGCATTAACCTGCTGGCAGGCTTGGCAGGCGGCCACCACTTTCTCAGCCATTTGCCTTTTTTCAGATGGGGAGTGGGCTTTATTTTCTGTAGTCAACTGGATTAATTTTCTACTGCCCAGATGGGTTAGCTTGTGGATCCTTTCCAGAGTGTCCTTCAGAGGCTCCAGGGGTGGAGGTTCTTCTGGAGCTGATTCCTCCGGAGCCGATGCATGAATAGTTAAGCTCCTTAGGTCCCAGAGAGCAACTTCCTTTGCTTCTTGATCAGCCCTTCTGTTCCCTACTGCAACTGAGGAGTCCCCTTTTTGGTGTCCAGGGCAGTGTACGATGGCCAGCTCGCGGGGCAGCATTACAGCGTCCAGTAGCGCTTCGATCTCTTTCTTATTCTTAATTTCTTTCCCTGCCGATGTTAGTAGCCCTCTTTCCTGGTACATGGCTCCATGCACATGAGCTGTCGCAAACGCGTATCAGCTGTCTGTGTAAATTGTGGCCCGTTTTCCCGCTGCCATGGTGAGGGCTTGTGTGAGCACGATCAGTTCTGCCTTCTGGGCCGAGGTCCCTTCCGGGAGGCTGCTGGACCAGATGACTCTGTTCTTATCTACCACTGCTGCTCCTGCTCTCCTCTGACCTTCATTTAGAAAACTACTGCCATCTGTATACCATATCAGGTCGGAGTGGGTCAGCGGTTGGTCTGTTAGGTCCTTCTGGACTCCCGTCTCCTCAGCCAAGATGGCACCACAATCATGGATCAGCACAGTTTCACCTTCTCCCGGGGAGACGGGGAGGAGAGTGGCTGGGTTCAGGAGAGATGGGGGCCCAAAAGTGATGCGGTCCCGATCTAGTAGCGTCTTCTGATAGTAGGTGGCCTGGGCATTGCTCAGCCACGGTTAAGGTGGCTGGCGGATAATACTCTCTAGCGCATGAGGGGCTATGATGGTCAGGTGTTGCCCCAGAGTCAATTTGTCCGTGTCTCTCACCAGGGTGGCCATTGCTGCCACTGCCCGGAGGCAAGTGGGCCACCCTCTAGCCACCAGGTCGAGTCTTTTGGATAGGTAGGCGACGGGCCTCTTCCAGGGGCCGAGGGCTTGTGCTAACACGCCAACCGCCACCCCGCTTCTTTCATAGAGGTACAGAGTGAAGGGCTTACTCACATTAGGGAGTGCGAGGGCAGGTGCCGACAGGAGTGCCTTCTTCAATGTCTGGAATGCTGTCTGGTGTTCTTCTTGCCAGACAAAGGGGTTCCTTTCCTTGAGCAGGGGAGAAAATGGCTCTGTTATGGCAGCGAACCCTGGGATCCATAGGCGACAGAATCCTGCCGCACCAAGAAATTCTTGCAGCTGTGGGTGATCCGATGGGATTGGAATGTTGGCCACCGTCTTCTTTCGGGCATCCGTCAGCCATCTTTTCCCCTTTTCAAGAGAGTAGCTGAGGAATGTAACCCGGTTCTGGCAGATTTGCACCTTTTTGGCGGACGCTCAGTACCCTGACTTTTCCAGGACGCTCAGCAGTTTCTCTGTCCCTCGCCTGCAGGCATCACGATTGTCGGTCGCCAGGAGGAGGTCATCCACATCCTGGAGGAGGGTGACTTCAGGGGTCGTCTCCCGGAATTCTCGGAGATCCTGGTGTAGGGCCTCATCAAAGATGGTAGGAGAGTTCTTGAATCCCTGTGGGAGTCTGGTCCAAGTTAACTGTCCTGTTCTCCCCTTCTCGGGGTCCGACCATTCGAAGGCAAAAAGTTTCTGAGAATCCGGGTGGAGAGGCAGGCAAAAGAAAGCATCTTTCAAGTCCAGAACTGTGTACCAGTTACGTTCTGGGGGTAGTGTACTTAGGGTTGGGAACTGTGGGATGTATGTCCATTACTCGAGTGTTTACCTCCCACAGGTCCTGGACGGGCCTGTAATCATTGGTTCCTGGCTTTTTTACCAGCAGGAGTGGAGTGTTCCAGTCCGACTGGCATAGTTTCAGTATGCCCAGTTCTAGAAATCTTTCTATATGAGGTTTGATGCCCTCTCTAGCCTCTCGGCTAAGGGGGTATTGTCTTACCCGGACCGGAACTGTGGTGGGTTTTAAGGTGACCACCACAGGCGGTTGTTCTATAGCCAGTCCAAGTCCTCCAGTCTCTGCCCAGGCCTCTGGGAACCGGCGGGTCCATTCTTCAATTCCCAATTCTGTGGGAACCATGGCTAGTTGGGTCGCAGGGAGGGTGGTTCCATACAGCCGATACTCCTCCGCTGCTGGAAGTTCTAGAGTGAGGAGTTGGAGGTACTCGAACATAGGATGAGCAAACTGTAGCTCAGGCCCTTGGGCAGTGAAAGTTATTTGGGCTCCTAGTTTTGTTAGGAGATCTCTGCCCAAGAGGGGCGCAGGGCAGTTGGGAAGGACCAAGAAAGAGTGTTGTACAGTGCCTTTCCCCAAATTGACGGTTCTCTGGGTGGTCCAAGGTCTTTCTCTACTCCCATTAGCCCCTTGGACTAGAGATTTGCGGGAGGACAGAGGCCCAAGGGGTTGTTGTATCGCTGAGAAAACTGCCCCCGTATCTACTTCAAAGTCAATCGGGGTCCCCTCCACTTCAAAGGTTACCCGGAGCTCGGGGAGGGGTTCCGAACCCTGACCTCCTCAATCCTCAAGGGCCAGAATCAGCCGGCCTCGCCCTCTTCTTTTCTTTGGGCATTCTCGAGCCCAGTGGCCCTCCTCTTTGCAGTAGGCACATTGGTTAGGTTTCAAGGGTGGACAGCCTCCCGCTCTCCCTCGGGGCCCTGAATTGTCTCTTATCATCACGGCGAGGATCCACGATAAGTCTCAGTTTCGCTGCTTGTCTCTCTGTTTTTCCTTCTCTTCTCTTTCCCTCTCCAACCTGGCCTCCTTCTCCTCTGTAGTTTCTCTCTTATAAAAGACTTTCTCTGCCTCCCTGACTAAATCTCCCAAACTCAACCCTTGCAAACCATCTAGTCTCTGTAACTTGCGCCGTATGTCTGCAGCTGACTGCCCTATAAAGGCCATGGCTACTGCCCCCCTCTGCTCCTCTGATTGTGGATCAAAGGGCGTGTATCTCCTATATGCCTCCATGAGCCTTTCGAGAAAGGCAGAGGGGGTCTGCTAAGGCCTTTGAAGAACCCTATACACCTGGGCCAAATTTGTGGGCCTTCTAGCCGCCACATGGAGACCCGCCATTAGAGTCTTGCGATAGATGGACAGATGCTCTCTACCTCCTGGGGTGTTAGGGTCCCAAGTTGGTCGCTCCAGTGGCAAGCGATCATCAATCAGATTGGGGAGCTGTGTTGGCCACCCATCAGGTCCGATGACTAATTTCCTGGCTTCCAAGAGATTGCGCTGTCTCTCTTCAGTGCTGAAGAGGATCCCTAGAAGCTGCTGGCAGTCATCCCAAGTTGGTTGGTGGGAGAACATGATGGAATCTAAGAGATTCGTTAGTTTGGAGGGGTCTTCAGAAAATGCTGGGTTGTTATTTTTCCAGTTATATAGGTCAGAAGAAGAGAAAGGCCAGTACTGGAATACAGGCATGTCCCCCCCAACCCCATCATCAATTACTCCCCCAACGGGTCGCAAGGGCAAAGTGATGGCCGGAGGGGCCTCTTCCAGAGGCCTTGCTCTCCTCTGGTGTGTCCCGTGCGCCGGGCCAGACGGGGAGACCAGGACAGCTGCCCCAGGTCCAGTTTCCTCCTGCGGTCGTGGCTCGGGTCGATAGGGAGGCGGGAAATCTGAGTCAAATGAAATGAGGTCAGACAGGGATTCAGGTAAGGGAGGAGGGGGAGCGGGAGGGGCCTGGGAAGTTGGTTGGGAAGGTTTAGGTTTGGTCACCAGAATCGGAGCAGAAGGAAGTGAGGTAGGAATAGTCAGAAAGGGCCGGACCCACTTGGGAGGGTCTGTTGCCAGGTCCTCCCAGACCCAGATGTATGCCTGCTGATCTGGGTGTCCGTGCGCACCTGGAACGAAAACCTTTTGTTTGACTGCCTTGATTATGTTAAGGTTAAAAGTTCCATCCGCTGGCCACCCTACTCCAAAAGTGGGCCACTCAGACAAACAGAAAATCTGCCATCTTCCTTTCTTCACACGGACCGCCAAGTTCGATGCACGGTCTGTCACCTCTGACCAGTGGGAAAGGGTTAGAGCCAAAGGGGTAGAAGCAGACTGCCCCATCTCAAACAAATAGAAATAGACACAGAAGGACACGAAAACCGAGACAATACACACAGACAAGACAAGCCGGCAATATGGTAAAGAAAATGAAACCAAAAGACTGTTTATTGGCCCGGGCTGCCTGAAAAATCTCCTAGGCAGAAGGGAACCAGACGGAGCCCTTGTCTCAGGATCCTCACACTCCGGAGCGTCCTCCAGAGCTGCAGCCTGTGGGTGCTGGACACGTCTGTCCCCCACCATCTGAGGGTCCTCACGGGCCGCCCGAACAGCTGCTTCCCCGCCGACTCACACCACTGTCCTTACCAATCTCGCTGGGACCTCCAAATGTTAGGGTCGGCGTCCAAAAACAGAGAGTTTCACTCCGATATCGGGAAACAAAATGAAGTTTTATTAACACAAGCTCGCGGGTCACACAGCACGAGAAGAGGCTGGCGACCCCGATTCCAAGGCTCGCAGGCCTTTTATGGGGTCCTTCTACCAGGGCGAGGGGAGCGGGGTCACCCAAGGTGCAGCCATCTGCTCAGGCCAGAAGTCTGTGTAATTCTCTTGGAATCCGGGTATGTAAATCAATTTTTACTGGTGTGACAGGCTAGGCACCGGTTAGCCGGTTACTTCCAGCACGGCGGGCTAATCTCCTGGTACTGGACGTGGGAGCGTGGGAGCAGGGTGCAGCACAGTTCAGTAAGTCTATAATTCAGGCACAGCGATGTGTGGGGGGGCTTTCTCCATAATGGCCTTTCAAAATAAGTTTTAGTTATTTCTTAGTTATTTTTTTTCTTCCTTTGAGAATTCTCTGTTCAGGCTCCCAGCCCATGTTTTGAATGACCTTTCTTTTTCTTTTCTTTCTTTCTTTCTTTTTTTTTTTTTTTTTTGATTCTTCAGTTATTGAGTTCTTTGTATATTCTGGATACTAATCCTCTGTTGGGTGCAGGCTGGCAGAGCCTCTCTCCCACTCTGTGGGCTTCCCCTTCACCCAGTTGTTTCTCCAGCTGTGCTGAAGATGTTTAGTTTTCTTTTTTAAAAATAATTTATGTATTCATATTCTATCACATTGGTGTCTTGCCTACATGCATGTCTGTGTGAGGGGGTCAGATTTTGGAGTTACAGACAACAGTTGTGAGCTGCCATGTGGATTCTGGGAACTGAACCTCGGTCCTCTGGCAGCTCAATCAGTGCTCTTAACAACTGAGCCATCTCTCAAGTCCAGTGTTTAGTTTTCTAAAGTCTCATTTGTCAATTGTTGGTTCTAATTCTTAGACAAATGAGTCCTGTTCAGAAAACCCTTTCCTATGTGCATCACATAGGTCTCTGTGTAGGTTTTCTTCCAGCAGGGCCAGTGTTTCAGGCTTCACAGTTAGGTCTTTGATCCATTTGGAGTTAACTTCTGTGTGAGGTGATAAATATAGGTCTAGCTATCTTCTGCTGCTTGTGGACATCCAGTTTTCTCAGCACACAATGTTGGACTTGTTTTCTTTTCTTCATACATGTTTTTGACATCTTTGCTAAATATGTTAAGTGGCTGAGGTTACATGGTCTCCTTTTGGGGTCTTCAGATTTGTTTCATTGACCTTCATGTCTGTTTTTGTGTTGGTTCCACGCTGCTTTATTACCATGGCTTTGTAATATATCTTAAGATCTAGAGTAGTGAGCCATCCAACATTGTACCTTTTGTTCAGGTTTGTTTTGGCTATCTGGGATCTTTTGTGGTTTTATATGAATTTTAGAATAGTTTTCTCTATTTCTGTGAAGAATGTGACAAAGATTTTGGTTGGGATTGCACTAAGTCTGTAAACAGCTTTTGATAAAATGATCATTCATAACACTAATTCTACCAATCTCTAAGCACAGGATGTTTTTCCATTTTCTGGTGTCTTTTTCTATCTCTTTACTTAGAGGTCTAAAGTTTTTTACTGTAGAAGCCCTTTATTTCTGGTTTATTTCTAAATAGTTTATTTTCTTTGAGGCTATTTGGGCTGAGAGTGTGTTCATGGCCTCCTTCTATGTACATCTGCTGCTGGTGTACAGGAAAGCTACTCATTTGTGAAAGCTGATTCTGCACATTGTCAATTTCTTCAATATTTCTAAACATTTTTTGGTAGAAGGTTTAGGATCTTTAATGTATAGTATGTCATCTAAAAACAGAAATGGGTGTACTTTTCTCCAGATCTTTATATATATATATGTATTTATATATATTATTTGGTGATTTTATATCATGCACCCCATCAAACTCAGTTATCAGTCCTCTAAGATTCATACCCACTCTTATGATCTCCCCATTTACAAAAACACCCGTTCATGCTGCTCATTTGCTTACTGGAGCATAATTAAACTCCCTGTGGCCAGACGCTTAAAGAAAACAAGTCTTTCCACACCCACACCCCTTCCAGAGATCATCAATGCAGAAGTGAGGCACTGTGTTGTTTAGCTATGTTTTAGTCTTGAGCTCTTGTATATAATGACATCTCTTTTTATTTTTTTTTTAAAGTCCACTAATGAGTGAGTACATCCCCTGCTTCTCTTTCTAGGATTGTGATACCTGGCTCAGGAGGATATTCTCCATATCCATCTATTTGATTGCAAATTTTAGGATATCTTTTTTTTTTTTTTTTTTTTTTTTTTTTTTTTTTTTTTTTTTTTTTTTTTTACTGCTGAATAGTACTCCATTGTGTAGATGTACCACAGTTTGTTAATCCATTCCTCAGTTGAGGAATCTAGATTGTTTCTAGGTTCTTGCTATTACAAATAATGCTTCTGTGAACATAGTTGAGCTAATGCTTTTGGGGTGCAAATGAGTGTCTTTAGGGTATATACCTAAAAGTGGTATTACTGGATCCTTGGGGAGATTGATTTCCAGTTTTCTAGGAAACCACCATACTACATTCCAAAGTGGCTGAACAAGTTTACACTCCCACCAACAACGGAAGAGTGTGCCCCTTGCTCCACATCCTCTCCAGCACAGGCTGTTATTGTGTTTTTAATCTTGGCCATTCTGACAGGTGTAAGGTGGTATCTCAAAGTTATTTTGATTTACATTTCTCTGATAGCTAAAGATGTTGAGCACTTTTTCATGTGCCTTTCAGCCATTTTTAATTTTGCTGAGAATTCCCTTTTTAGTTCTGAACCCCATTTTTTAATTGAGTTATTAAGAGTTTTGGGCTCTAGTTTCTTGAGTTCAATATATATTTTAGAGATCAATCCTCTGTCACTTGTGTTAGTATTTCGCAAGTGAAAAAATTCGCCACCACGCTGCCAAGGGAGCCATATTAGGTTTATTAAGGGACAGGTGGGGGAGGGGAAAGAAAGGAGCAAGAGGGAGAGAAAGGATGGGGGCAGAGAGGAAGAGAAAAGAGGTAGTGCCCCACGTGGTTGGGGCTTTTAAAGGTAGACATGCCTTAAAGATGACCTTCAGAGGCTCTTTGGAGCCCCTGCAGGCAGGGGTGTGGTCAGAGCAACATAACAACATAAAAACTTGCAGGATTGGTGAAAATCTTTTCCTGTTCTGTAGACTGTCATTTTCTCTTATTGACTGTCTCCTTGGCTGTACAGAAACTTCTCAGTTTCAGGAGGTCCCACTTATTGATTGTTGTTCTTAGTGTCTGTGCTACTTGTATTGTATTTAGGAAGTGGTCACCTGTGCCAATGCATTGGAGGGTATTTCCCACTTTCTTTTTTATCAAGTTCAGTGTGGCTGGGTTTATGTTGAGGTCTTTGATCCACTTGGATTTGAGTTTTGTGCAAGGTGATAGATTTGGATCTATTTCCATTTTTCTACACACTACCATCCAGTTATGCCAACACCAATTGTTGAAAATACTATCTTTGTTCCATTGAATATTTTTGGCCTCTTTGTCAAAAATCAGGTGTTCATAGGCATGTGGGTGAATGTCCAGGTCTTCAATTCAATTCCATTGGTCCATAAGTCTGTTTTTATGCCAGTACCAGGCTGTTTTTTTATTACTGTATCTCTATAGTATAATTTGAAGTTGGGGGTGGGTGGTGATGCCTCTCTAGGTTCTTTTGTTGAGCAAAATTGTTTTGGCAGTCCTGGCTTTCCTGTTATTCCAAATAAAATTGAATATTGTTCTTTCAAGGTCAGTAAAAAATTGTGTTGAGATTTTGATGGAAATTGCATTGAATCTGTAGATTGCTTTTGGTAGAATTGCCATTTTTACTATGTTGAACCTACCTATCCAAGAGCATGGGAGATCTTTCCATTTTCTTATATCCTCTTAAATTTCTTTCTTCGGAGATTTAAAATTTTTGTCAAAAAGATCTGATACTTCTTTGGTTATAGTTACACCAAGGTATTTAATGCTATTTGCAGCTATTATAAAAGGTGATATTTCCCTTATTTCTTTCTCAGCCCTTTGATCTTTAGTGTATAAGAGGGCTACTGATTTCTTTGTTAATCTTGTATCCCTGCTACATTGCTGAAGGTGTTTATCGGCTATAGAAGTTCCCTGGTAGAATTTTGTGGGTCACTTATGTATGCAAGCATGTCATCTGCAAATAAAGATAGTTTGACTTTTTCTTTTCCAATTTGTATCCCCTTAATCTTTTTTTGTTCTCTTATTGCTTTAGCTAAAACTTCGAGAACTATGTTGAATAGATAAGGGAAGAGGGAACAGCCTTATCTATTTCCTTATTTTAGTGGGATTGCTTTGAGTTTTCTCCATTTAGTTTGATGTTGGCCGTTGGCTTTTTGTAAATTACCTTTATCATATTTAGATATTTTCCCTATATTCTTGATCTCTCCAGGACTTTCATCATAAAGGAATATTGGATTTTGTCAAAGATTTTGACATCTAAGGAAATGATGGTATGGTTTTTTTCCCTTTAATTTGTTTATATGATGGATGGCATTTACAGCTTTCTGTATGTTGAACCATCCCTTCATTTCTGGGATGAAGCCTACTTGATCATGGTAAATAAATTTTTTTATATGTTGTTGGATTCGGTTTGCGAGAATTTTGTTGAGAATTTTTGCATCAGTGTTCATGAGGGAAATTGGTCTGTAATTCTCTTTCTTTGTTGTGTCTTTTAGTGGCTTAGGTATCAGGGTTGTTATGTCCTCATAAAAAGAGTTTGGCAATATTTCTTCAGTTTCTACTGTATGAAACAGTTTGAGGAATGTTGGTATTAGCTCTTTTTGAATTTCTGGTAGAACTCTGCACTGAAACCACCTGGGCCTGGGCTTTATTTTTTTTTTATTTGGGAGGCTTTTAATGACAGCTTCAATTTCCTTAAGGGTTATAGATCTGTTTAGGTCTTTAATCTGATCTTCATTTAATTTTGGTAAATGGTACCTGTCCAGAAAGCTGTCCATTTCTTCTAGATTTTTCATTTTTGTGGAATATAGATTTTCCAAGTATGACCTGATAATTCTCTGGATTTCCTGGGGGTCTATTGTTATGTCCCCCTTTTCATTTCTGATTTTGTTGATTTGAATACTCTCTCTCTCTTAAATTTTGGTTAGTTTGGATAAGGGTTTATCTATCTTGTTAACTTTCTCAAAGAACCAATCTTTGATTCATTGATTGTTTGTATTGTTCTTTTTGTTTCAATTGTGTTGATTTCAGCTCTAAGTTTGATTATTTCCTACTGTCTACTCCTTCTAGGTGAGTTTGCTTCTAATTGTTCTAGGACTTTTAGCTGTGCTGTTAGTTCTCTTGTGTGGGATTTCTCTAGTCTTTTCATGTAGGCATCTAGTGCTATGAATTTTCCCCTTAAGACTGCTTCATTGTGTCCCATAAGTTTGGGTATGTCATGGGTTCATTTTCATTCAATTCTAGGAAGTCTTCGATTTCTTAATTTCTTCCTTGACTCAGAGGTGGTTCAGTTGAGTGATGTTTAATTTCCATAAGTTGGTAGGCTTTCTGTGATTCTTGATGT
>PVIH01016376.1:24731-45935 GCA_004025045.1 Sigmodon hispidus
TTTTTTTTTTTTTTTTTTTTTTTTTTTTTTTTTTTTTTTTTTTTTTTTTTTTTTTTTTTTTTTTTTTTTTTTTTTTTTTTTTTTTTTTTTTTTTTTTTTTTTTTTTTTTTTTTTTTTTTTTTTTTTTTTTTTTTTTTTTTTTGGCCTGTTGATATTTGCTTTATGACCTAGTATGTGGTCAATTTTAGAGAAAGTTCCATGGGGTGCTGAGAAATATGTATATTCCTATTTGTTTGGGTGGAGGGTTCATTATATATCTACAAAGTCCATTTAGGTCATAACTTCTGCTATATCCCCTATTTCTCTGTTGAGTTTCTGTTTGATTGACCTATCTAAGGGTAAAGGTGGGGTATGGAAGTCTCCCATTATTAGTGTGTCAGGATTGATATGAGTTTTAAGCTTTAGCAGTGTTTCTTTTACATATGTAGGTGCCCTTGTTTTTTTTTTTTAAACTTTATTTATTTATTTATTTGCCTTGGTGTTTGTCTGGAACTGGAACTACAGACAGTTGTTAGCTGCCATGTGGGTGCTGGGAATCGAACCCAGGTCCTCTGGAAGAGCAGACAGTGCTCTTAACCGCTGAGCCATCTCTCCAGCCCCGTAGGTGCCCTTGTATTAGGTGTATAGATATTCAGGATTGAAATTTCGTCTTGGTTAACTTTTCCTGAGATGAAAAAGTAGTGGCCTTCCTGGTCTCTTTTTATCAATTTTAGTTTAAAGTCTATTTTGTTAGATATTAGAATGGCTACGCCACCTTGTTTCTTAGGGTCATTTGATTGGAAAGTCTTTTCTCAACCTTTTACTCTGAGCCTATGTCTGTCTTTAAAGTTGAGGTATGTTTCTTGTATACAGCAGAAGGATGGTTTCTGTTTTTGTATCCATCGTGCTAGGGTGTGTCTTCAATTCATAGGTGAATTGAGTCCATTGATATTAAAGGATATTAATGACCAATGATCAATATTTCCCATCATTTTTGGTAGTAGCTTATATTTCCTTTTTTTGGAGAGGTGTTCTCTGTGAGCTTATCACTTGTCTGTGGTTACATGGGTGTTTCTGGTTTCCTTAGGTTGGAGTTTTCCCTCTAGGGCTTTTTGTAGGGTGGGATTTGTGGTTAGGTATTGTTTAAATCTGGTTATGTCATGAAATATCTTGTTTATTCTGTCTATGTTGATTGACAGTTTTGCTGGATACAGTATTCTAGGTTGGCATCAATGCACTTTTAGTGTCAGTATATTGTCTGACCAGGACCTTCTTACTTTTATTGTTTCCACTGAATAGTCAGTGTTAATCTGATAGGGTTAGGGTTAGGTGATTTGACCTTTTTCCTTTGCAGCTCTTAGTATTTTTTCTTTGTTCTGTAGGTTTAGAAGCTTGATTATTATATGGCGAGCAAACTTTTGTGGGTCTAGTCTATTTGGTGTTCTGTAGGCTTCCTGTATTTTTATAGGCATTTCCTTCTTTAGATTGGGGAAGTTTTCTTCTATGATTTTGTTGAATATATTTTCTGTGCTTTGAGCTAGTATTCTTCTCCTTCAATTCCAATTATTCTCAGGTTTGACCTTTCCATGGTGTCCCAAATTTTCTGAACATTTTGTGTTATGACTTTCTTTGTTTTAGTGTTTTCTTTAACTGATGTATCTATTACGACTATTGAGTCTTCCACCCCAGAGATTCTCTCTTCCATCTCTTGGATTCTGTTGGTTGTGCTTGAATCTGTGGTTCCAGGTCTTTTTTTCCCTAGATTTTCTATTTCTAGTTTTGTCTCTGTTTGTACCTTCTTTATTGCTTCTATTTCAATTTTTAATTCTTGGTAATTTTCTTTCACCTGTCTGTTTTATTTTTCATGGTTTTCTTTATTTTCTTTCAGGGCATTGTTCATCTCTTCTATTTTCTGTTTGTATTTTCTTCTATTTATTTAAGGGAGTTTTTTTATATCCTCTTTTAAGGCTTCTGTTAGTTTCATAAAGCTGTTTCAAGATCGTTTCCTTCTGTTCCCTCTTCATTGCTATGTTCAGGTCTTGAAGCTATAGAACTACTTGTTTCTTCTGGTGGGGTCTTGTTGACCTTTGTATTGTTGTATGTATTCTTGCACTGTCATCTGTCCATTGTTTCCCCAATTCTCTCTTGGTTAGTTCTTGGTCAGCTCTTAGTGAGTTGTTGGTCTGAGGGCCCTTAATCAGCTTTGTGCCCAGGGACTTGGCTGTTCCCCCGTTGCTATTATACCCACTGTGTTCTGGGCAGGTTGTGCTCCATGGCAAAGCAGAGTGGCCATCTCAGGGCCTTGATTCAGGTGGCAGAAGTCACCTTCTGACCTCTGGCGTCTCAGCTGTGCTTTTAGGAACTCCTTTGCTTCCCTGCTGCTATCACACCAGCCATGGTCTGGGCAGATAGTGTTCCCCACCAAAGCCAAGGCTCTTACCTCTGAGGAACGTGCCTAGGACCAAGGAACTCAGCTGTTCCCCTGCTGCTATTATACCAACCATGTTCTGGGCGGATTGTATTCCGTGCCAAAGCAGGGTGGCCATCTCCTTTTCTTCTGATCTTATCTTTATTTCATGTTTATTTTTCTCTGCCTTGTTAATCTAGCAAGTACTTTGAGAATAATATTGAAAACAAGAGGGGACAGAGACGTTCCTGTCTCCTCCCTGACTTTAGTGGCATTGCATCTACCTTCTCCTCACTTAGGACACTGTTGGCTATGGGTTGGAGTTGGTTGTTTATTACTCTTTACTCTTTTGGGGGGCCCACCACCCAGATCTCAATTAGATTAGAGAGTTTTTCTTACTTATAAATACCTAGCCTTAGCTTGGTTATTTCTAGGGAACTTTTCTTAAATTATCCCATGTACCTTTTGCCTCTGGGATTTTACCTTTCATTATTTCTTATTCCTTGACTTGCTGTGTAGCTGAGTGGCACAGAGGCTGGGGGACTGAGGAGCTGGGATGCTGTTGGGCTGAGGGATTGGGGGGCTGGGGGCTGGGGGATTGGCCCCTGGTTTCCTCCTCCATCTTTTCTTGCTCCTTGATCTCTTTTCTTGCCTTCTATTTATTCTCCCTGCCTACCAGCCCCACCTATTGTTTTGTGCCTTGCTATTGGCTGTTTATCCCTTTATTAGACCAAGAAAGTGTTTTAGATAGACAAAATAAAGCAGCTTCACAGAGTTAAACAAATGCAATATAAAAGAATGCAACACATCTTTGCATCATTCAAAAAACGTTCCATGGCATAAACAAATATAACACATCTTAAAATAATATGCTACAGCAGTGGGTTTCTCTCAACTAATGCTGAGGTGTGTTTCTACTAGCACTATATTCCTATATCATAAAGGCAGGTTGGATTTTGTCAAAGGCTTTTTCTAATCAAATGTTAATGTGATTTTTGTCTTTTAAGTCTATTGATGTGGTTTATACAATTGCTGCCTTGGCTATATCGAACCATCCCTACATATTACGGATAAAGCCAACTTGGCCACCATAGATAATCTTTTGAATGTATGTCCAGAATCCTTTGCAAATGTGTCACTGAGCATGCTTGAGTCTATGCTCACCAGGGATGAGGGTGTGCCCTCCTTTTTGTCTTTATGTCTTTACCTGATTTTAATATTAGAGTGATAGTGGCTTTGTAGGGGGAGTTTGGGGTATTCCTGTTCTCTCTCTCTCTCTCTCTCTCTCAATCTCTCTCTCTCTCTCTCTCTCTCAATAGTTTAAGAAGAATTGGCTATAGTTATTGAAAACCTGGTCGCATTCTGCTGTGAACCATTTGGCCCTGACCTTTTTATCAAGCTGGAAGGTTTTTATTACTATTTGAGCATTTGTCATGGCTCTGTTTAGGTTGTTGACTTCTTGATTTAATTTTGATAACCCAGAAAGGCCTAGATGGTCATCCGTTTCTCTTAAGTTTTCCAACTTAACGAAGTATGAGTTTTTTTTTTTAAAATAGTCTTTTATAATACTCTGAATTTCTTTGATGTCTGTTATAATGTTTCTCTGTTTATTTTTGATTCTGTTAATGTAAGTCCTTCCTGATTCTCCTTTGCTTAGCTGGGCCAAGGGTCTGTCAATTTTGTTTACCTTCTCAAAAAAACAGCCTTGAGATTTGTTAAATCTTCGTATTGTTTCTTTTGTTTCATTGATTTCTGCTGATTTTTGTAGGGGGTTTTGTGTGTGTGTGTGTGTGTGTGTTTGTGTGTGTGTGTGTTTGTGTGTGTGTGTGTGTTTTTTGTTTTTTTTTTTGCTTTATCTTGTTTTGCTCTTGCTTTTCCAAATGTTTGGGTTGCCTCCTCATTAATCCATTTGCTCGTTCTCTTTCTAACTTTTTTTAAATTTTTCATTATACCACCACTGTTCCTCCTCCCTCCTCTCTTCCCAGGTAACCTCCATTTTTCCTTCCCATCCCCCACCCATTCCTCCGAGAGAGTAAAGACTTCCAGGGTGAGTCAATTCAGTTTGGCATATCTAGTCGAGGTAGAACCAAGCCCAGCCCCCAACACACACTCCCCTCCCCACCCCCAGTATCAAGGCTGAGCAAGGTGTTTCTCTGTAGGGAATGGACTCTGAGAAGCCACTTCATACAGCAGGAACAAACTTTGGTCCAACTGCAAAAGGCTACACAAACTGCCCATGCTCTTCATCTGTCATCCACATTTGGAGGCTTAGTTTCATTCCATGAAGGTTCCTCAGCTGTCATTTCATAGTTAGTGAGTTCCCAATAGCTAGGGTCAACTGTCTCTGTGGGTCTCCTACTCATGATCTTGACTTTTTTGCTCATCTAATTTCTCCTGGACTGGGAGCTCGACCCAGGGCTTAGCTGTGGATCTGCACATCTGCTTCCATCAATTGCTGGATGAAGGTTCTATAATAGCAATTAGGCTGGTCATTCATTTGATATAGGGGAATGTCAGTTTAGGCACCCTCTCCATTATTGCTTGGTGTCTTAGCCAAGTTCATCTTGAGAGTTCCTGGGTGTTTCCCTAGCACTAGTGAGGTAACACAGACTCAGAAAGATAAACATGATATGTGCTCACTTATAAGTGTATTTTAGATGCAAAGCAAAGGATAACCAGGCTACAATCCACAAGACTACAATCCTTGTTACCTAACTCAGGAAGCAGCTAGGTAACAAGGAGGAACTTTAAAAAAGTCAACCATGAATCTCCTGGGAAAAGGAAACAGAGAAAATCTCCTGAGTAAATTGGAATCAAGGAGAGGTGAAGAGAGAACGTGACAGAATGGGGTGCTTGGGGGAGAGGAACCACCAGAAAGGGATAACAAAGAACTAGAATGTTCTTTCTGATTTTTAGCATAGGCCTTTTGAGCTATGAACTTCCCTCCTAGGAATGCTTGCAGTGTGTTCCAAAAGCTTTGCTGCTTTGTGTTTCGTTTTTCATTTAGTTCCAGGAAATTTTATTTCTTTCTTAATGTCTTCTTTGACTCATTTACCATTCAGTATTAAATTGTTTAATCTCCATGAGTTTGTGTATTTGCTAGATATGTGTTTGTAGTCAATTTTAAGTTCATTGCATTGTGGTCAGAATACAAGGAGCAATTTCAGTCTTTTTGAATGTGTAAAGATTAATTTTGTGTCCCAATATGTGGCCTATTTTAGAAAAATTCCATGTACTCTGAGTAGAATGTGTATTTTTTGTTGTTGGATAGAGCACTCAATAGATATCTATTAATTTCATTTTATGTATGATATCAATTAATTCTGATGTTTCTCTTTATTTTTTGTCTTGATTACTTCTATGGTAGAGAACATGGGGTATTGAAATCACCTACTGCTAATAGGTTGGTGTTAATCTGTGTTTAAATGCCATCATCCATTTTTTTTTTAATGAAACTGGGTGCACCAGAATTTGGTGCCTATGTTTAGAATAATAATGTCTTCTTATTACTATTTCCTTGATTAGAACTCTCTCCCCCCCTCTCTCTAACCTCTCTCTCTCTCTCTCTCTCTCTCTCTCTCTCTCTCTCTCTCTCTCTCAGTTAGCTTTAGTTTGAAGTTAGGATAGTCAGAGGTTAGGACAGCAATATCTGTTTGCATCCTGGTCTGATGTCCTTGGAATACATATGTCCATTCTTTTACTCTAAGGCAGTCCAGATCTTTAAAACTGTATTTCTTATAAACAACAGGCAGGTGGATTTTGTTTTTTGATCCCTTCAGTCAGCCTGTGCTGTTTAATAGGAGAATGGAGGTCATTAGTGTTTAAAGATATTCTTGAAATATGTATACTAACTGCAATCATCTTGTTGGTGTTTTGTGTTGTTTGTGTTCTCAGTAGTAGTTTATATTCTAATAATTATGGATTTGTAATTTTTTTCAGTTTCCCTGTATTCCTTTCTTCAGCTCAAAATGTTGCTTCCTGTATTTGCTTTAAGTTTGGTTTGTTGGGTATAAATTTTTAGGCTATTTCTGTTGTAAAAAGCTTTATTTTATCTCCTTCAATCATGGTAGGTAGTTTTGCTGGGTATATTACTTTAGGATGGCAATTTTAGTCTTCTGGGACTTGGAATGCATTACTCTAGGCTCTTCTGGCTTTCAAAGTTTCTGTTGAGAAAGCTGTTATTCTGGTGAATTTTCCTTTATATGTGACTTACTGATTTTTTTTTTCTCTTGTAGATTTTAATACAGTTTTTGTTATGTTTAAATAGTGTTTTCAGTGTGATGTGCTAATGTGCTATGGCTATTTTATCTCCCTGTCTTGTCTATTTGGTGTTCTCTATGTTTCTTATATTTGCATGGATGTATCTTTCCTTAATTTTCAGAAATTATCTTCCATGGTCTTGTGGAGGATCTAGTCTATGTCCTTGACTTGGGATTCTTCTCCTTTGTCTATCCTTATAATTCAAAGATTTGGTTATTTTATGGTGTCCTGCATTTCTTATATCTTCCTTTCCTCCTTTTTAAAAAATTTTCCGTAATTTTTGGTCTAGATACTCTACTTACCTCTTAGGATTGTTGTTCTATCTACTGCTTGATTCATTCTACTTGTAAAGCCTTTGAGTTTTCTAGCTGGGCTGTTAGTGCTTCAATTGGAACTTCATTTCAGCTTGAGTAGTCTTCAATGTTTCTATTTTGTTATTGAATTCCAATCTTAAGTCCTGGCTTGTCTTTGTCATTTTTATTGGCCTTTTGTTTGTGGTTTTTTGTTTTGTTTTCATTTATTTTTTGTTTATTTGCTTTCACATTGGTTGAAATTTTATTCTCCTTAAGTTCTTTCTCCTTAGCTTCAGTGAATTGTGTGTGTGTCTGTGCGTGTGTGTGTCTGTGTGTGTGTGTGTGTGTTTGTGTGTCTGTGTGCATGCACACACACTATCTTTAAACTCCTTGAATTCTTTGATGAAGCTTATGATTGTTCTTTTAAATTCTGTGTCCTGGGCTCATCTAGGTAGCTCTCACTGGCAAATACTTCTACACGCTAGTATGTTTTGAAGAGAAGATTCAGAATTGATTTTTCATGTTATGAGATCTGGGCATGTGGACATCTTTAATTAGTTCTAAGTCTCATATTAACAGAACATATTGAGATGGAAGTGGGCAGGTTAGCCCAGAGTTTGTAAATGGCTTGGGTAGAAAAAAGTCAGGTGGATAGGGGGAACTGGGCTGGCATAGTGATATGTCTTTGGGTCTAAGCCTGGAGTATGCTATTAGGTCTAGCTAGGTGGAAAAGTAGTGTGTGGTGCAGAGAGACATGCATTGTGGTATGTGACAGGGGTCCTGGCAGAAGTCCACAGGTTGGTTGCAATTCAGGCAAAGGTAGCCAGGCAACACCATCTGGGACACTAGATGTGGGTCCGAGAGGCTCACTGGGCTACATTCTAGAAAAGAATTCCTAACTGACATTTGCAAATTTTAAAGATTTATTTTTATTTTGCATCCATATGTGTGAATGTCTGTGCCACAGCACATGTACAGAGATGTTGTGGGATAATCTTTTTGTACACTGTGAAGAGGTGTTTCTGCGGAAGGTGCATTCTGATTGGTTTAATAAAGAGCTCGATAGCTGAATGGCTAATAGCTAGGCAGGGGAGAATAGGTGGGGCTTCCAAGGAAAAAGACTTGGAAAGAATTTGAGGAGTGCAGGATTAAGCCAGAAGATGCAGAGGGAGTTGGACACACAGTATGGAGAAGAGGTAATGAGCCCTGTGGAAGAACATAGACTGACATTAAAAGGTTAATTTAAGTTATAAAAGCTAGTTGAGAAGAAGCCTAAGCTGAGGCCAAGCTTTCATAATTATTATTTGGGAACTGGTGGTCCAAAGAAAGCCAACTACATAGGTCAGAAACGGCCTTGAGTGGTGCTCCTCCCTTTTCATGTTGCCTGTCTGAGATAGGCTGCTTCTGTTACTTCTCCAGTGCACACACCAGTCTGGCCCACAGCCTTCTGGCCAGGCTCTTGTGTGGGTTCTAGGAATTTAAATTCAGGTGCTCAAGCTTACAAGACTTTTATCCACTGAGATGTCTCCACGGTGTCGTCGTTAGAAACTTATACCTTGGTGTCCTAGCTAGTTTTCTACTGCCAAGACAAAACAGAACCAAGGAAACTTGCAAAAGAATGTTCCAGAAGGATAGAGGAAGCATGGCAACAGGCAGGCAGATGCTGGAACAAACAGCTGAGAACGTACAACTGCTCTGTAAACAGAAAGCAGAGAGAGATTGGGGGTGGGAGGGAGGGAGAGATCTAACTGGGAAAGGGATGAACTTTGGAAACCCCAAAGCCTACCCCTGAGGACACACCTCCTAATCCTCCCAAACAGTTCCACCAACTGGGGACCAAGCATTCAAATTCATGAACCTATGGGGACTGCTCTCATCCACACCATGCTTGGATTTAAGTCTCACCATCCCAAACTCACCACCATGTCTTCTGCATGCTGCAGGCCCACACAAGATTTCTAGGCTTTCCTCTTCCTGTCTGGCCTTCTGTTGAAACCCCAGAATGTGATTCAATCAAAGGGAAACCAGAGTAGCAGTTTTTACCCTTCCTTGTGAACCAAGCTGTTCTGTAGTGCTCAGCGAAGCCATGGGGCATGGTGCAGAATGCTGCCTAAACACACCTGAGGGAGCTAGGTAGGACTTCAAAGCAGATGTACACAAACTTAAATCCTCACACTGTTCCTTTAAGGACTTTGTTTCATTTTGTTCTGTTTAGACAAAATCTCACATCATAGACTGGTCTCAAATTAACTGAGGGTGACTTTGAATTCTTACCATCATATTTCCATGTCCCCAGTGCTGAAACTACAGGCTTGTGCCATCACACAGGATTAGTGGGTACTGGTGATGGGACTGAGTTGTGTGCATACAAGATTCTATCAACAGAAGCATATTCTTGTCCTGCAATTCTAGTGTGGAGGAGGCAGAAACGGGGGATTCCTGGGACTTGGTGAACAGCCAGGCTCGATGAATTGTGAACCACAGATTCAGTAATAGCACCTGTTTCAAAGCCTAAAATATAGAGTGATCATGGATGACATTTGGTGTCAATCTCTGGACTCTATTACTTATATGCACACACACTAACACATGCATGTAGGAGTTCAGTGAGGGGATTTAAACAGATACTACGTTTTCAGCAATATAAGAATACACAACTTCAAGAAGGAAAAAAAGGCGTTAGTTTCTGTAGTCCCTGGAAATTACCTGAGGGACTAGAGTCTTTGGGGACCCCATGTAGCCTGAGTGTGGATGAGAAGGCTTCTGTACATTTGTATCTTTCACTCTTTTGTCCCATCAAGAGGCAAAATTTAGAGATGTCCAAAGAGCCGGTCTGTCTTTCCTTTGATTTACACTCAGTATTTTTTCATCCATTTTCCAATTGAGTGGGTGTGCATGTGTGAGACAACAAAGGTATGCTGGTGCAGGTACTCATGTGTGTAACTACATGTGAAGACCCCAGTTTGAGACTGGGGACCATCTCCACCCATAGTTCTTCCACTTCATTCCAGTGGAGGGGACCAAACGGTGCTTGCCAATATGACTAGTTTTGATAGCCTGCTTGTTCGGGAACGGGGGTGGGGTGGGGTGTTCCTGACTCTGCCTTCCTCCAGAGCTGGAAATATAGGTGGATGGAGCTGCCCTCCTGCTCACATGAGTTCTGAGGACCTTAGCTCCCAGTCATCACACTTGGTGAACAAACACTTTTATTTGCTGAACCAGCTCTCAGCCAAGACTCATAGTACAATCCTTTTGACATGATCTCTGGGGTCTAACAATGTGTGGGTTTATTCCACCCCAACCCTGAAGCTTCCTTGAGGACTGGGTGGGTTAAGGACATTGGAGCCTGAGGAGTGTGCAGAGAAGGAGGGATGCCTGAGGGAGTTAGTGAACAGTGTCCTGAGGTGTCGAAGGACTGAAAAAGCCTAGCCACCAATGAGGCTCCTCCCTGGCCTCTTCCTGTTTCCCACCCTGCTTCGGTGGCCTGGGGGCATAAAATTGTCCAATCTGATTTAAACACTCCTTCCTACTCTCTGCCCAAATCAAACTTGCCCTAGGCATTTGGACAAGATGACAAGATGCAGCTGCACTCTGAAATGAGCTGGGGAGAGTTGCCGTGGCAACAGCAAGACTTCATGAAAAGTGTGGACCAGGAGGTGGACTTGGGGAGTCAAAAAGCCCTCCCCACCTGAGGGACAACAGGAGCGAAAAGTAAAACTGCCCAGGACGGGCAACACAGGAGAAAGTCAGCTCAAGCGCCTCATTGATATGGACCATAAGAGCAACAGTGTCCAGGGTTTCTCCTGCAAAGGAGTGTGCTGTTCCCTGGATGGAATTGGTTAGTGTCTCATCAGGTAACTCTTATCTTATTAGTGCCTTCATGGGAACCAAGAACAAGAATCCTAGCAATATCCCACAGACACAGTCTGTTGCTGGCATAAACGGTGTCGGCCTGAGCCAGATGCCATTATGAAGTTTGATGATCTGGGGACCAACCATGTGTCCCTCTTTGAGCACTTTTGGTGGGTGGCTGTGGGTTAGACTGGCCACCAAAGGATTTATCCACATTTTCCCTACTGTGGAATCAGCTCATAATCTTCTGGGATAGTTTGTGTTCTTTCTAAGTAAAAACATGGGGTGTGAACTGATTCCTCAGGAAGGAACTGTGAGGCCTGGTGAAAGCAGCCATTGATGTGTGGCTGGACTGGAGAACCTTCCAGAACATCTCCCTCAGTGGGTTACCACCGACTGTCACATCATAAGTTTGGGAGCTCATTGTTATCATAGGCAGAGATACACAATGTGATACTGTATCAATGTAAGCTTTCAAGGGGCAAAAGGGAATGAAGGAACCATGCTGAGATTTAAAGATGTATTCTCTATATGGTTTCATGAAGGGCATTTAAACACTCTTCTAGTCCTCTTTTGTGAAACAGGCAGTAGATAGGACCAGCTTTGGACAGAATGACGGAGATTAAATTCAATGTCATACATGCAAGGGCTCAGATAGTGCATGGCATCATTGAAGACTTAATCTGCTGTACAGATTGTACACTATATAACTCCAGAAGATATTGTCCCATAGACATATTCATATGATATGAATAGTGCCCCAGAGTTATACAGTGCAGCCCCGGAGACCTTCCAGGATAGCCCTGAAATAGCAATCTCCACTTTGTGGGTTTATTTTAACAGTGGTAGTGAGTGCATGTGAGGTCCCCTTACACTCTAGCCAAGGTGATTCATGGTTGCTGTTACTATTCACACTGGTAGAGCTATCTGGCAGTTCAATGATGATTTTTGTGCAAATGACTTCTTCCTGTTGGGCCAGCTTACGTAGAGAATAAACTTGATTAAAAGTCCACTGAGGAATTTTAAGTAAATGAAAGGAAGTTGGGTATCACGTCAAGGTTATGCATGGCCCATCAATGTAAAAGGGCTTCATTTCCAAGAACATCCCTTTTTGGAGTATAAGAGCATCAAAGACTCCATTTACCTTGAACTTGGAGCACAGAAACACTGCTGATCTTTGTGGTGTTTTCCATCTGGATGAGCTGCTGGGAGGCTCTCCCCTCATTACTGCTCAGGCCTGCTACAATTAACTAGCTAGCTGCATCTCTCACATTAGTTAATCTTTAAATCGGTCTCTTCCTAATGAAATTCTCAGGAAGCCCCTCAGGCTCTTTGATGAGATCTGAAAGGCCTCTTGGTCTCATCAGCACAATTTTTAGAAATAATTAACTTAAATAACGTCATGGCCAAAGCAATCGGCTGAGGCTGACGTTGGAATGGACTCCCCACCCCCACCCCCACCCCCCCACCCCCGCCCAGTTCTTTCTCCAGCACTGTCTGACATGGTCCGTGTTGGAACCAGTGTTATTACTTTGTACCTGGAAGGATAGAACACACTGACACGCTGCCAGGTTGAGTTTACTGGGGTCTGGATATCCAGGGAGCAGGTGAGGGAGGGGAGGAAGAAAAGAGAGAGAGAAGAAAGAGAGGAAGGAAGAGGGGTAGGAGAGAGAGGGGAGAGAGAGAGAGAAAGAGAGAGAGAGGAGAAGGAGAGCCCTGAGCCCTGTCACGTGTTTGGTCTCTTTAAAGGGTGACCATGTAGACGTGCCCCAGGCGTGACAGTACGCTCTGCGGGCAGGCGGGGGCAAGCTAGGGCGATGTTTGCATGACAACCAGAGCACATATTCTTTTTTGTCTTCATCATAAGTGTTTTTTCCATAAACAAAGCATCAATAATCATCATGTTTTAATGACAAGTTATTCCTCCCAAACAGCATCCGTCCCAGCATGCGTGAGCTAATTTCTCCTTTGGGGTGTTTGACGTTCAAGTCAGTGAATAGACATGATGTCTACAAGACTCACAGGAACTGAGGGCACTGAGAAGGACATGAGCAAACAGACGAAGTAAACAGAACAACATTAGAGTACCTAGGGGACCACAGGGTGCAACCTTCCCATCTTACAAATGTGAAGATCGAGGCCCTGGTAGGAAACACTACTTCTCAAGGCAGCATAATTAATTGGCCTTCTCTGTTGGGTGGGGGTCAGCTTCCTCTGTCCCGTTATAACAGAGCAGAGCGGCTCCCACCAGGGACGAAGAGGTGCCATCACAAGGGGTTAGAACAGAGGCACAATCGGTCACATTTTAGGCTTACAGTATCACACCCGGGGCAAAGAAAGACATCTTGAGAGAGCCAAGCAAGTGACATTCATCCACTCCCACCCAGCACTAGAGGTGTGAAAAGACTGCCCAAAAGGGAGAAGCTGAAAGAGAAAAGCAGCAAGGAACTCCCACACAGGCTTACTTCACTGAAAGCTAGAGCCAGGCACGGGGGCGACTAGCCCAGGCAGGGGCGTGTGGGAAAGCCAACATCAGCAGCTGCAGCAGAAGGCGTCAGGCCCTGGCTTCCTGCCCCACCCAGGCAGGTAGACTGACACCCAGGGAACGAACTGCTTTCTTGGAGGGATGTGACACCAAGGCCAAGGCAGGGGAGGGATGCTTCTGTTTTTGTCCTTGGATGTTAATTAATATTGGTTGTCAACTTGACAAGATTGTGGTTATCTAGGAGACAAACCTCTGGGCATGCCTGTGAGGCAGTTTCTAGTTTAGGTTAAAAAGCTGGGGAGACCAATCATATGGGTATCACCATCTCATGGGCTGATGTCTGAGAACAACTGTGGATACTATGTGACAAGCTGCCTCTGCTGCCACCACCAGTCTTCCCACCAGGGTGGGCTGTACCCTTAAACAGTAAGTTGGACTAGACCTCCTCTCCCTCCCCTCCCTCCCTCCCCTCCCTCCCTCCCATTGCCTTAGTCAGGTATTTCACAGCAGCAAGAACAAAAAGCTAACATACCCTGAGAGGACCATCCCACCACCTGCCCAGCTGTCCTGACAAGATAGTGTCAGTGACGTGGGTCAGTGCTAAGCCATCAAGTTCGAGGCCAGCCTGGTCTGAATTAAACCTTGTCTCTAAATAAATCTGAAATTAAAATCTGTCTTTTAAATGACTGGCCAAAACATTGAAACTCTTGCCTCAGGTCAATTTTGCATAGTATAATCAATGTTTAAAAATGTAAATTTTATCTAAATTGCTTAAACTCAAAATATTGATAATGAAGATATTTGTTTCTCTATAAAAATCCTCAAAAGGCAGAGTGCCCAGGGCTTATCCTCCTTAGACATATGACCTACCTCAGGGAGGGAACACTCTGTATAATTGGTGACCTGTCACACTCTTCTAAGACTGGATCCATTTCCAAAATTTTGTTCATTGTGCTTTTTTATGTCCTACACTATCTTCAATAGAGTTCCTTCACTGTGTGGCTTCTGCTGGCATTGCTTCTTCTGAGACATCTTCAACTTCTTGTGGTCTCAACTGTTCCTCGTTCCTGTCACCAACTCTTTTGTCACTAAATTCCCCTTTCTGTGCATCCAGAATCTCTCCAGTGGTGGCCACATCTGTGTTCACACCTTCAGCTCTTCCTAGAGTCCTGTCAGCACCCAGTCTGAGGTACAGCTCTGGCAGTACCCCCCTTGTATCTCTCTGCTGCACTTTTCATCCTGACTGGCAAATTCCCCCCTTAGATTATTCATTTCCATAAAGTACCAGGTGGGTTTGTCACAAGATACACAGCTGCTGTGTATGAACTGACTTGCAGACACAGTGGCCAGCCACCAGCAGTCTGTGACTAGCAAATATCTCTGCTACTATAATAAGATGGAGACTGAGGAGCCAGAACCAAAGTCTGTGCTTTAAGCCAGACTCAGTCTGTGCTCCATGGTGACTTGAGTCTGTCTAACTGTGGCCATGAAGGAAAACTTTGACTAAACCATGATGAAGAATGCATAGTTCCCATGAGGACTGGGGGAGGCATAACTGCACTTGACCTCTCCTAGGATCTCCTTTTAGGTTTATTGTAGAGTGTGTGTGTGTGTGCATGTACGTGAAGGTTCCCACGGAGACCAGAAGAGGGCTGGAGATGGAGTTACAGGCGGTTGTGACCTACCTGACTTCAGTGCTGAGGACTGAACGCAGGGGTGGGGGTGGGGGGTGGAAGGGCAGAGACTCTATAAGAACAGTATGTTCTCATAACTGCTGAGCCAGCTCTCTCCAGCACCGGGAATTATTTTGAAGAATTTTCCATTTGATGTAGTTGCTAATCACACTGAACAAATATTTGATCTTTTAATACTACTTTTCTTTCATTGTCTTCATGTCTGGATGCTCTGCAAAGGCCAGGCAGGAGCAGCCTGAAGTCACAGCATGGCTTGCAAATCTCCGAAACTCCTCCAAAGGACAGGGTCTCCTTACCCATCTTTCCCGTGTTGTACCCAGGGTCACTAAAAGAAGGATGGATGTGAGTAACTGCAAATTGCTTCTTTTACATTTATTTCCTTTTTAGTTATGTGCCTGTGTATGGGTCTTTGTGTAGATATGTACACATGAGTGTGCATGTCCTCAGAGGACAGAAGAGGTATCTGATCCCTAGAGCTAGGATTATAGGCAGTTATGAGTCGCCTGGCGTGGGTGCTGGACACTAAAGAGCCCTACTAATTGCTGAACTGTCTAGCCTAATCAAAAATAATTTTGATTGAGCCATTTTTTGGGGAAAAGTGCAGGGTCTACCTGAAAGATCATCCTGAACCGAAAGAGGTTCCATGCTGTCCCTAGTGGTGTCTTGAATTGCTCAGGCAAGTCCCCAGGCTGCATCCTCAGGCCTCTCCTGCTCCCACCATGGATCCATTATCTCTTGCCCTTTAGAGTTAAACTGATTTTAATAGCATCCAATTTTCTCAAGTGCTGAAGAGAAAGGCTACAAAGGGAGTGTTATGGCCACCTCTCTTTTCTCCTGGATTCCCAGATATACATTAAAAAGTCATTTTATGTGACACTCAGCCCCTGGCCCCAGAAGACATAACTGAGGAAACAGCACCAGCACAGAGCTGGTTGTTAAAACTACAAACTGCAAATTGCCCATTTCATCTTTTTAGTGAGTGATGGGACAAAAGGTCCATTTCCCACTTTGGAATGTCTGTGGATATGTGTTGTGTGTGCGTGTGTGAGGGGTGAGCCTGAATTTACACAGATCTATGGTGATAGACAGAGACAGTCCTGAATAACAAGAAGTAAGGGGTGTGTGCGTGTGTGTGTGTGTGTGTGTGTGTGTGTGTGTGTGTGTGTGTGTGTGTGCGCGCGCGCGCGTATGTCCATGAATGCTGCCAATGCCTGGGTTAAAGTCTCAGCCCCAATCCAGTACTTTATGGCTATCGTTAATGTAGCAATTTCTTTGGGTGACAACACCCTTCCTATGTGACTCTACATTGTGTCAAGTTTGCTAAGCATCACAGAAGCCACCCAGGAAATCTGGAGGTGCAGGCACAATGCAGCAGAGAGAAATGGCATGGGCTTTCCTGAATGGTTTCATTCATCAAATGACACCAGTCCACAGGCACCAGTCCCAGAGGAAGGCTCATGTTTGTGCATCGGTAAGAGTGAGCACCAGCACTGGGCTGAGACATCCTTGGGGGTCTGTGCCTCCCTCCTCTCACTGTCCTTCCGGATAATTCTGGAAGAAACAACAACAAAAATCAACTAAATGTGTTTCTTACTCCCAGTAAGTAACTCCTGTCTATGGTGCTCACACTGCCTTTTGATTTCATTGTTTTATGTATTGATTTAGGGAAGGGGTGTGTGCCTGAGTATGTGCAGTTGTTGAGGTGTCAGTTTCTGATCCGTTTTATGGAGCCAGGCTCATTCACAGACTTCCTGACTGGGAATAGAAAGATGAAAGGGGGGGGGAATGAAGTGTGTAGGAGAGAGGAGAGAACCTGGGGCGTCCTCCCGTTGAACTCCCAAAGACAAAAAAGTCACACTGAGTTAGAGCTCATCCCAGTGCAATAGCCTTAATGATACCCATTGAGACCTATTTCAAAACAAAAGTCCCCCTCAAACTTCACAACATCTATGGGGAAAACACAGTCTATTAATCTATTAATTAGTTGGTAGCATAAGATTGGTGTCTCAGAATAACACCTAGGCCCTTTGGTCATTCACTGTAAGGGAAAAAGACAAGCTGGGTGTGTGGCAGGGCTGAGAAGCACATTTTCTGAAGTGACCTGATGAATCCAGAGTTCTTTAGATGGTTAATTTGTGTCACTTTGAGACATATAAATTGATGTGGGGTGGGGAGATGAAGACAGAGAGTGAGCATGCAAAAAAGAAAAAGACAGTGAGCAGTAGAGCCTTTAGGTCCCCGCCTGCATTGGTGCAGACGGAGGCCTGACTGGGAAGAGCTGTGCTCAGCCCTGAGGGTATTTCTGCCGCCCTGGCCGCACCAGAGATGCCTGTCAGCCTTGGGTCCCACATTTGGATTAGCTGCAGGCTCCACATGATCCTCCTTCCTGTCCCAGGGGAAGCTTTTTATCACAGGAAGAATGTTCACCTTGAATACTTTCTATCATTTCTCACTGCCTGCCTCAGTCTACTCTTTTAGGGTAAGACATGAATTGAGAAGTGGATGGCCTGTGGCTCATGTTATGACCCCACATGTCCCCCAACATATCTTCCGGACAGTGGTCATCTTCTGAGAAACTTTAAGAGACAGAGTGTCATTGGAGGAAGTGAGTCACTTGGGTCAAGCCTGCAGGTTTTAGGGTTCAGCCCCATTTCCTGGCTGAGGGTGTGACCTGTCGCTTCCTCTTGCTGCCCTGACTCCACCAGGATCAATCATGTTCCCAGCAACTGACATCAAAATCAGCCCTTCTTCCTTAGGAGGAGTTTATCAAGTATTTGGCCATGGAATTGAGAACTATAAACCTAGAAAAGCATGACGTTAGTTACAATGCTGTCTCAGGTCCTCTTCCCATGGAGCTCACATTGGTGGGTGGGAAGATGTAGGACAAATGGGGGCCTGCTGAGGAGGTGTGAGGGTGAGGCTATGGTAGATTGTGAGAGGGAATGTTCACCCCCCCCCCCCGTGTGACACTGCCCTGTGAGTAAATCATTGCCTGCGGAGCCATTGTGATAGGCCAAATGGAACAGGATGAGTGGGTAAACAATTGCCTGCGAAGGGAGCAGGACGTGACCCGATGCTCCCGGAGATAACTGCCCAATTCTGTAAACCCCTAGCCCAAGATATTCAGATGACCTGACAAATGGCTAGACTCCAGATGACCTCACTCTCCCACCCGGGATCTTCGGCCCTATTCCGTGCCGTTGACCCGTGCGCGCATGAATAAACTGTATTTTGTATCTGATATCAGAGTCTGTGCTGTTTTGTCCGAGAGGCCACCCCAACAGCTAGAGAAAGCCCTGAGTGACTGGGCAGGGTGGGAGGGTATGCATGGGCTGAGGAGAGAACCACAAGAGGAAGCCAGACACCCAGTATATGAAGGGAACATGCTCTAGGCAAAGGACCATTCAGCAGGAACTGGAAGGAGGTTTTCATACTCCAGGAGCAGGATGAAGTTCATATGGGCGGCAGGAGGGTAAGGGAGCGTGGCGGACGGTGTAAAATGAGGCTTCGTTCTGGTAGACTGCAGTAGTAAGCGTGGATTTTATTTTAAGATCAACAAGAAGCTAGTGGTGTGAGTTGATTTCCATTTTACATCCAAGGTCACAAAACCAGTGAATGAGAAATGAAATATCAAGTCCTGCTATCACCACAGAGCCCTGTTCTTAACTACACAGCAAGCTGGCTTTGTGTAGGGTCAGACAGCTGGGGCCTCTCTCTGTTGTCCCGCCAACTGCCACAGCAGTCCTTCTTAGTCTGGGGCAATTTACCCCCAGGGTACTCTTAGTAAAGCTGGTGATATTTTTGGTTGAAACCATTTTCAAGTGGGGTGCCCTATCGGCATCATAGGGAGAAATCAGGGGCTTTGTTGAACCCATAAGGATGGGACTGATCACACAACACTGAATTGTCTGCTTTGAACACCCTTATTACAGCTGTGAATATGTTTATAGGGACAATGACAGGTCATCTCTAGTGGAATGCTAGACTTCACCTAACCTCCTCACCATAGTCCTCAGCTTGAGAAGACTTCTTCAAAGCAGGTTTTGCCATCAGCCAACCTTCCAGGAATCCCTGTGATAGTCTCCTCCACCCTACACGAAGCTGTTTGATATAATGCGATACCAAGCAAACCGGCTGTCAGTGTGGAGAACAAGCAATTAGTTTGCTTGGGCTTCCCCCTCTTAAAGACCATGACTTTTTCCTGGCACCCGAGTAGCCAGGCAGCAGGTGAAATAAAGCAAGCCATTCCCAGAAGCAGGCTAGCTGCTGGAGACCATCTGGTTTCAGCCAAGACTAGATGTTGAAGCTGAAATGTCATTGGATTACCAGCTGCCCCTTAAATACCATTTTATGACATTTGCACATGTGCATACACTCCCTACGATAACTGAACACTCAGGAGCTTTTAAAGGATTACAGGTTCACACTTCCTCCTGATAGCCACAGGAGCAGACAGACCACACATCACAGTGCTATTAGGAGACAAGTTCACTCTCACTAAATATTGACCAGTTTGGGGGTTTGACATATGCACATGTAACTTCTCTTTCAACTGTAGCTGACTATACATCACTTACACTTTACAGATGGCCCATCATACTCACTGAAATGAATTGGATGCTTACCATGTGCCACACGCTGTCAGTGCACCCATACATCATCTCCTGAGCCGTCCTGTTTTAATCTGGGTTTCTTCAAGAGCTAACCTCAAAGCAAAAATCTGTGAGTAGCTGACTCCTTTGTGAGGTGACTGAAGTCAGGAGGAAGAGAAAGAAAAGTCCACTAGATTGTGTTGATGAAGAAGTCACTGGTTTGGAAACGGGGGATTCCAGGCCTGGGAGGAGTCTGGAAGACCTTAGAGAACACAGCTCAGGGCTGTGTCCACACAGAGGGCAGGAAGCTTTGACCCTGTTTGAGGTGCCCCAAGGGTATGGACTGTGTTACAGATCTTCATCATCATCAGGTTGACAAGATTTTAGGAGAAACACGTTTGGCTAAGTCTGTAAAGGTTGAAAAAGAATGACAACTCCGGACCCTCAAGACCAAGTTCTCAGCGTAAGGGACATGAGAGAGACAGCGAGCAGGGAATAAGAGACAAAGACAGAAGAGAGAAGATGAGGAGAATGGAAGGAACGGATGGGAGGGAGAAGTGGTGTTTGTCCCAAGATGGACAAAGGACAAAGGACTACCTCCAGATAGAGAGTAGACAGACGTAGCAGATAGGCAAATGACAGTTGATTAAGGTAAGATGAAAAACCTCATACTAAAATTTAATTTTAATAGGTATGTTAATTAGCTAAAGGGGGCTTTTGATTGCTGGGCTTCAATACTTTGATAGCTGGACCTTGGTGGTCAGCCTCAGGAGGAGCCTGGGAATGGAACACGGGGGCAGCTATAGGAATGTGATCTAATGGTTTTTAGCAAAGAGGAGGGTTAGGGAAAGGGGAAAAGCCTGCAGGAGCCATGTTTGCCATGCTAGGGTTGAGCTGAGTCCTTTCAAGGACATTAAGCAGAGAAGACCATCCAGATAAAAGAGGAGAAAGACAGCCAAATCTTCATTCCTTTTTCTACTTTTTACCTGTCAACATGTGAGTCAGAAGACCCATGCTTGCTGCCACAGACATGAACCACTCACACTGCCCTGCCTGCCTCCCCTTCTAGGAGAGATTGTGACTCCAAACTGTGAGCCAAAGCAATCTTCCTCCTTCACGTCGCTTCTTGCCAGGTGATGGCTACAGCAGCAAGTAACTAACATTATCTCTGCAGTGCTCCCATCCTTCCTGAAGCTCAGCAGCTCCCTTGACCAAGAGGATACCGTCACACTAAGCCTGGGAAGTAAGAGCAGGCATGGAAATGGCACAGGGGATCTTCAAGCTGGCTGAGGTATGAACTCAGGATGGCAACAACATCTGACCACTTTGAAGGATGTCAGTATCGGTCCACTTAGGTGGGCATCAGAGACTGCAGCAACCACACTCACTGAATGAGATTGAGCCAAGTCTGTGTTGGGCTGGAAGCTTAACTGGCTTCCTACAGCTGACAAAGTAAAGAGCCCTGAGCTAAGGGATTTTACACAACAGGGCTCACCACCTCACACCTCACAACAGGGCTCATCACCTCACACCTCACAACAGGGGCTCACACCTCACAACAGGGCTCACCACCTCACACCTCACAACAGGGGCTCACACCTCACAACAGGGCTCACCACCTCACACCTCACAACAGGGCTCA
>PVIH01016377.1:0-17397 GCA_004025045.1 Sigmodon hispidus
TGGTACATCTACACAATGGAATACTACTCAGCAGTAAGAAAAAACGATATCCAAAAATTCGCAGGCAAATGGAGGGATTTGGAGAATATCCTCCTGAGCGAGGTATCACAATCTCAGAGAGATAAGCAGGGGATGTACTCACTCACTAGTGGGTTCTAAACAAACAAACAAGAAAAAAAAAAGCCAAACATACCCAAGCAACAAACCACAACCACTGAACAGCTTGGGATCAGAAACACCCTGGACTGATCCTTCGAACCCCACTCCAACTCTAGGAACACCAGACTCATTCTTGAGGGAGGTTGGACAAAACTGGATTTGGCCAGGAGTGGTGACTGATCCAAACATTATTGGATCAGTGGGACCATAGGACTGTCTGCTCCCTGCCCAGCGAAGGGATGGGGAGTTGCAGAGAAGGGAAATGTCAAGATGTGTTGGGAGGGGGAAGGGACCTTGAATAAGGATATACAGGGATGGAAAAAAAATTTCAGAGGGAAAGCTGAACACATAGTAAATATTTGTGTAGCAATCTTACTTGCATTACTACCCTTGATAAGACATGCTTATGATTCTTATCCTGTTCATAGTTATTGTTAACTTTTCCTCATTTTAAATCCATGTTACTTTTTTTTTGTTAAATACAAAATAAAGAAGAAAAAAAAAGTGACTTGTTCTTTCTTAGGGTTAAATTAATTATTAATTATTCAATTATGTAATTATTATGGATCTAATAAATATTAATAGGTAGAAGGACAGCCGATTGACTCCACTCTACACAGTGTCTTGTCAAAGCATGTAAATGGGCCCTGTAGATGATTCAGAGTTTATATTCCATACTCTTAGTACAGAATGGAACTTGGCTGTCTTAGCCTTTTAATCCTCAGTATGCTGCAAGTGGTGAGCTTTAGGAACTACATAAGATTAGGAGGATTTTTCCCCCCTAGGAAGAAAACAGACAATTGACTGCTCACTGGAATGGAAATGTTTTAATTTCACCAGTTGGCCATTATGTTCTACTTAAATTTTATCTTTATTTATTTATTTTTTGGTTGAGAACTCAGAAGGAAACAACCATAAAAAAGAAAATATCAAATCAATTGTAGCGACCACACATCACTCAATGATCCTTCTCAGACATGGGACGGAAATTATCTATAGTCTAATATTCTCTGTGACCCTCACCCCTGACGACATACAAGTACAATGGAAATGGTAGTCAGAGTTCTGGACAGCTTTTTGCAAGTAGGACGTACATTTCTCTCACAGAGCCTTACTCTTTCTGCTTTTTTTTCTATGACTCTTTTAATTATGTCTTCTGTTCTCTGATCTTCTGTGCCACCTCAACAGATGATACTGCAACTAAATAAGCCAGCTCTTATTTGCGTGTTCTATAATTAGAATTCTGTTTATATGCTTTTTGTGTGGGCCAATCACTTGATATCGGATGTTCTTCTGTTTTCAGAATTTTAGCAAATATCTATAAATAATTACATTTGAAATTCATAAGTCAATCAGACAAAGCAATTATATTAGATACTAGATGATGCAAACAAAGCCTTGGTACTCAGGCAGTTAGCAGACAGGCTAGATAAGAGCTCAACCACTACATGTGATTTGTTTTTGACATAGACTTTTGAAGGGGTATCAGTTACTTGAACTAGGAAATGATTGGGAGGCAAGTTTTCATCAAAGAAAACTCTTAGAAATTTCTGAAAGCAGCTATATGAATTTACCATATAATTAAGTATTAGACTAATTACATTAATATTATATAATATGTTTTAAGGAAAATGTATATGAGAAAGACCAAAAGACAATTGGTCTAGGCCTGCTTTATATTAGGGTTACCTAGAGTTAGACAGAGCTAATTAAATTACTAAACAGCAAAAATGTGATTTCTAGACACAAATCCTAAGCATCTACTGTGACTTTGAAGTATTATTTATTTTGCATTTGCTTACTATTAAGATAATACAAGTGAAGAAAAAATTATATATTTTTTTATAGACTAATATAACTTTCAAAATAGGAAACCACTCTCCCAGCTTTCTCTTCAGGTCACTGTTGTTCATGTGTACTGACTGGCTCCATCTGGTGACCCAAAGCATCAGGGTCGTGATTAGTGATGATGAACTAGGCTATATTCTAAATTTATTTTGTATGCCTAATCATTATGCTGAGGGCTTGGAAAAGGTGTTTATTCCCCATCAGATGATTCTGGACAGGAATAAAAGACTTGGTAAAGATGTCATGAAGGAGATAGGAGATCATTGCATGGTGGCCCTCCTGGTGCTCATTCTTTGCTGATCTACTGGATCATAACACTCACTAAATAGAAATAATTGTAGATTCCTTCTAATGACTATAGATTTTATGAGACTGAAGAGCTACTGTAGTGATCAGTCAACAGAGGACATAAAAGTTATTGGAGATTCTTTCTCAATTTTAGCTGGAAAGAATGTCTTGATGAAAATATAATTGTTACTAGTAATACAATGCAAACTTGTTTTCCTCAGTTAAGTGATACACCCCCAAAATGTTCAATGGTTCAAGCTTGTTGGGGAAAAATGACCTCACAAAATGTTGGATATAGGCCAAGACATTGTTGTATTTGAAATTCCAGACAACTTTGTTGTTGGATGTGACCCTGACTATAATGAGAATTTCAGGGATTTGAATCATGTTTGTGTCATGCAATTAGTACAACTGCAAAAGCCAAATGCAGAGACTATGAGGAGAGTTCAAGTTGACACTGGAAACCTGAGATATCTTGTTCATATTGCAAATAAAATTATCAAGTGTTCTAGTTCTGTGGCTGTCTGTTTAGTAATTTTTTTTGCATGAACATTGTATGAATTCTCTGTTTGATATTTTTAAAAATGTCATTTACTACATTTGCAAACTTTTGATCTGCACTATGAGCCTGTAGGCAGATTCCCATATTATTTCTTAACTTGGGGGTAAAACACATCTCTTAATTACCACTATTTAACAACAACACTGAGATTATATCAGTAAGAAACATTTAAGGAGAAGATATATTAACTTTTTAATTGGTATTACAATTTTTATATATCCAGGAAAGAACAGATGTAATAGAATATTATTAATTATTCAGCCATGTGTTTAGAACAGTCTGAAGCAGTAAGTTTCATGTCATTATCAGCATCTAGGAGGTTTTGCTCATTTGAATAAACCTATGTTTCATCAGTGTGTTGGCTGTATTTTGCCACTTGGATTACTTCAGGGAATTGTTTTCAGCAGTTCCTTTTAAAAATACAAATAAATAAATTTTAAAAATTAAAATAAAGAAGTAAAATATGAAAATGTACTTATTGGGCCCTATTAAGTCTATTTTTAATTAATACAAAATTTAAAGAAGTCTGAAATAATAATCTTGGCATACAAATTTTAGTATGTTACTCAGTAGACATATACTTCAAATACATATCAATACTTTAAATGAGAGATTAAATATATGGGAAGCCACATCAAAACACATTGAATGTTCTAGATACTCACATGATGCTGTTTTATTATGAGAAATAAACCATTGCTAAACTCAAATAGTATTTGAGCTGCAAACATAAATCGTGACTATAATCAATGATGGAAAGTGGCAGGATAGGAGAACATTTCTTAGATGATGAATTACTATGAGGCAGACTTGTCTAGTTTGGAAAACAATTTGGATTTTGCAAAAGTAGGCATTAATTTGGAAGTTATACTTAGAATAACAAAGTGTAAATATTTGCTTTGTTTCATAAATATAAAGGAGCAATTTGTTTGGAGAGAAAACTATTTTCATTGAATTTTAATTGTTTAGTAATTTTGTAGTGTAATATTTGTACAACAGTCACTCATAGTAATCTCATTCATCAATATTCTGTTTCAGCATTTTATCATATTAATATATAATTTATCTATCGTATTTCCTATTGATAGAGATGCATGCTATGTTACATCAGACTATTCGACCACAAGCAGTCATGCAAATTTTTTTTATTGTCTCATATAAAATACTTATTTAACTTTTATTTAAAAAATTAATGTAGAAGGCATTACTTATCATCATGGCATTTTTGATATTCGTTTTAGTAGATGTTTCTACTTCCAAATATTTCCACTCTCCTCCTCTTCGACCCTTGAGTGTAACTTCACCTTCAGTCTCCCATATGTCTTTGTGTCACATGCATTTTACTATCTCTGCCTCTTTCTTAGCACTGAGTTTTACTTTCTCTTGGTTTCCTTTGTAGTTTTGTAGGCTACACATGCATTTATACCCACCTATATACATTATAAGCTGGGGTCTGCATAGGAGAGAGATACTGTGTTTTTTTCACTTTCTGAATTTAATAATTCAGAAAGTATAATTTAATATTATACTTTCTAGACTCTACCCAGCCCAGGCAGAGATCCCAGGCTCTGGAATCCTGGCCCTGGGACACAGCCTTTGGAACCCCACTCCCCACTCATTTCTGCCTTAAATCCAGGGAAAGCACCCACAGGCCAGAAGCCCCAGTAAAATTTTGTAGCTAAGCACCCCCAGCTATAAAACTCCACCCCATTCTCCCAACCCATCTCATCACCTGGCAACTTCCATGGCAACTGAAAAACCCACAGATCCTCTACGCTCATCAGACTAGGAGACTAAGAAGTTCCTCAGTTCTTATTGGATCAAGAGCAACTACCTGAGACCCTAAGTTCCTCAGCACCTACTGAATCAAAAGTGGCCACCTGATACAGTGTGTCATCATCTACTGGATTAAGAGGATTCACTGTGACACAGAATACATTGCCTCCAAGTGAACCAAGAATCCAGATTGGACCAAGAGAGGCTTCCTGAGACACACACACACCCAGAACAGATTGCACCAAAATCAGCTCCGTGAGATTCAGACAAATTCTGCAGTGAACCAAGGAAGCAATGGGTAGATATTAGTGCAAGAATACATATAACAACATAAAGAACAACATGGTACCACCAGAATCTAGTGGTTCTCCAACAAGACCTGAGCATGGCAATAGAGAAAGAGGAAGAGGAGGAGGAGGAGGAAGAGGAGAAGGAGGAGGAGGAGGAAATGAGCTTAAAACAACTTTATGAAGATAATAGAAACCTTAAAAGAGGATATAAAAAAAATTCCCTTAAAGAAATAGAAGAAAAGACAAAAAATTGGAAGATTTCAACAAATTATTGAAGGAAAATAAAGAAATCTAAGAAAAAACAATCAAACATGTGAAGGAAACATTTCAAGATTTAAAAATTAAAATAGGAGTTCCTGTGAGTTTCTTCCTGCTGTGAGCATTGGGCTTCAGGCCTTTCACTTCTGGCCTCTTCTCTTGTGCCATGGCCCCCAAACAACAATCTGTGCTCTAGCCTCAGTCCAAGAAACCCAAATCGGTTCCTGCCTCAAAGCTGGAAGACAAGTTGGCCTCTTTTGGCCTGCCAAAGGGAGAAAAAGAACAGCAAGAAGCAATTGAACACACTGATAAAGTACAAAATGAAATAATCAGACTTAATGAACAAGGCTGTGAGGAAATTTTGAAAGCAGAACAAAAATATAACAAACAACTATTTTTTCAGAAGAGGTCAGAATTGATCACCAAAATCCCAAATTTTTGGGTAACAATATTTGTCAACCATCCCCAAGTATCTGCACTGCTTGAAGAGGCTCTGCAGTACTTGACCAGAGTTGAAGTGACAGAATTTGAGGACATTAAATCAGGTTACAGAATAGATGTTTATTTTGATGAAAATCCTTACTTTGAAAATAAAGTTCTCTCCAAAGAATTCCATCTGAATGAGAGTGGTGACCCATCTTCAAAATCTGCTGAAATCAAATGGAAATCTGGAAAGGATTTGACAAAACGCTCAAGTCAAACACAGAATAAGGCCCTAGGAAGAGGCAGCATGAAGAGCCAGGAGCTTCTTTACCTGGTTTACTGACCATTCTGATGCAGGTGCAGATGAGTTAGGAGAAGTCATCAAAGATGATATTTGGCCAAACCCCTTGCAGTACTATTTGGTTCCTGATATGGATGATGAAGAAGGAGAGGCAGAAGATGATGATGAAGAGGAGAAAGGCTTGGAAGATGTTGAAGAAGAAGATGAAGGTGAAGAAGATGAAGATGATGATGAAGGGGAGGAAGGAGAGGAGGATGAAAGCAAAGATGACTAGTACAGAAGACTGATGGATTCCAACCCTCTTTTTTATTTTTCTTTTTCTTTTTTTAATTTTCTCCAGTCTCTAGGAGCAAGTTGCAGTCATTTCTTTCCTCTCCCCAGTCCCTCTGGTGCTCAGCTGCCCTGCTTTTGAGGTCTCTCTTCTCAACACCATGGTTCTCAACTTATTTTGGGGAAAATATCTTGAGCAAATACAATGAGAAAAGAGTCTCCATTATTCTGTTCTGAATTTATTTTTATCCTTTTGTGTCCCAAATTGTGGATTTAACACCACCACCGTGCTCTGTGGGAAAAAAGAAAAGCCCTCCAGCCTCCTTGGCTCTGCTGGAGGCTGGTGTATGCTAGACCCCTGTGTAGGAGTGCATAGAATTCTGGCTTTTTTTCTTTCTCTGTATATTGGGCTCAGAGATTGCACTGTGTCTCTGTGTGAATACAGACAGTTAGCATTTACCAATATGTATCTGTCTACTTTTCCTTGTTCATTTAAAAAAGAAGAAAAAAAAGGGGGGATATAGAAGGTCAGCAAGGGTGGGTTTGAAGTGTCAGGGGAGGTAAGAGGGCATTGTGACAGCATGACTTCTCCTTTGACATCTTTAATTGTGATGTTTGATGGACATCCTTGCAGTTTAAGGTGACACTTTTAAAATAAAATTCTCTCCTAACGATAACTTGAGCCCTGCCACTCAATGGGAGAATCAGCAGAACCTGTAGTGTTTCATTTGGAGTTGACATTCTCTGTTGCAACTTTATTTTTAATTTTTTGTTTTTCACTGGAAGGAAAAAGATGCTCATTTTAAATGTTGAAGCATACTGTAAGTTGCCTTGTTACAATAAAAACAAAGTGTACACAAAGGCCTGGATGCTTTTCTGTCAGAGCAGATGCTCAAGATGATCTTCCAAGTTTGACCTGCATAATGACATCATGTCAAACTTGTCTCCCTAACTTTGTATTTTTTAATATGCACTTTGCAGGATGACCTCTTGGCTATATAGATTGAGTTAAAGGTATTTGAATCATGTCTTAATGTCTCCATAACTGAGTGATGTGTGTACACAGTTTGCTGCAATGGACTTGTACCCTTGATTTTTTTTTTTATCTCAATTTGGCATTTTTTTAAATGGGCCTTTAGTTACCTGGATCTTATGACAGTACTTAGTCCCGCTGTGTCACAGACCTGTTACTCTAATACCATCTGTAGGAAGGCCAGCTGCTGGCGTGTCTTCATTGGCAGTATGAACTGGCCAAGAAAGAGAGCTGTCAGAGTATGAGTCCATGGGGTGGCGAGGAATGCTCTGCCCCAGGTATGCAGCAGCAGCTCTCAGATGTGACTCTGAATCCAGGTGGATGAAGAGCTCTTGTCTGCTCTATGCCATTGTGCAGAGAATAATGTTTTGGGAAGCCACCTGATACAGAAGCTTTTTAATACTGTAAAGAAGAGCTAAATTAAATGCCACTTTTTCAGAGATGATTAATGGACAGCCTGGTAAAATTCAAAGCCTTTTGATGTATAAAACTTTATAAATGGAACTACTCCATCAATAGGCAAAGTGTAACCAAGATCTGTCTAGATGGATATTGTGTAATTTCTGTACAGGACTCTGTTTAGTAAATACATTACCCTATATGTCAGGAATCTTGACCCAATAAAGGAAAATAAAGATTAAAAAAATTGAAATAGAAGCAATAAAGAAGATACAAACTGAGGCAATGCTGGAAATATAAAAATCTGAAGAAACAAACTAGAACTACAGATGGAAGCATAATCAACAGGATGTAAGAGATGCAAGAGAAAATATCTAGTGTGGAAGATTCAATAGTGGAAATAGATGTGTCAGTCAATGAAAACATTAAAACCAAAAAAGTCATAACAAAAAATGTTCAGGAAATATGGAGCACCATGAAAGGATCAAACCTAAGAATAACTGGAATTGAAGAAGGAGAAGAATAACAAACAGCTCAAAGGCACAGAAAATATATTCAACAAAATCATAGAAGAAAAATTTCTCAAACTAAAGAAGGAAATGCCTTTAAATATACAAGAAGCTTACTGAATACCAACTAGACTAGACTCACCCCCCAAAAAAATCTGCTCTTCATATAATTATCACACCATTGAGCCTACAGAATAAAGAAAGAATACTAAGATTTGAAAAGGAAAAAGGCCAAGTTACCTATAAAGGCAGACCTATCAGAATAACACCAAATTACTCATTGGAAACAATGAAAGCAAGAAAGGTCCTGGTCAGATGTTATACAGACACTAAAAGACCATAACTACCAGCCTAGATGACTATACCCAGCAAAACTATCAATCACCATAGATAGAATAAACAAGATAATTTATGACAAAACCACATTTAAACAGTACCTATCTACAAGTCTAGTCCTACAGAAAGCACTAGAGAGAAAACTCCAGCCTGGGCAGATAGATACATCCATGAAACCACAAGCAATAGATAATTCCACAGAAGAAAAACTCAAAGAAGGAAAACACACAGACATACTACCACAAAAAAACAGTAAAATTAATCACAGATCATTAATATCCCTTAATATTAATGGACTCAATTCAGCAATAAAAACATACAACCTAACACAATGGATACAAAACAGAATTCATCCTTCTGCTGCATCCAAAAGCCATATCTCAAATTCAAAGACAGACACTGGCTTCTTAACCCTAACCCAAGAATTCACAAACCTGTATGACAAGAATTTTAAGTTACTGAAGAAAGAAATTGAAGAAGATATCAGAAAATGATAGGATCTCCCATGCTCCTGGATAAGTAGGATCAACATAGTAAAAGAGCAATCTATAGGTTTAATCCCATACAAATCCCAACACATTTTTTTACAGACCCTGAAAGAACAATACTCAACTTCATATGGAATTACAAGAAACCCAGGATTGCCAAAACATTCATGTTCAATAATAGAACTTCAGGAGGCATCATCATCCCTGAGTTCATGCTATACTATAGAGCTACATTAATAAAAACTGCTTGTTACTGGCATAAAAACAGACTTTTAATGAATCAATGGAATTGAATTAAAGACCCTGACCTTAATCTACCCATATACAAATACCTGATTTTTGACAAAGAGGCCAAAAATATTCAATGGAAAAAAGATAGTTTCTTCAACAACTTATGCTGGCATAATTGGATGGCAGTATATAGAAGAATGCAAATATATCCATATATATCACCCTGCACGAAACTCAAGTCCAAGAGGATCAGAGACCTCAACATAAACCCAGTTACACTGAACTTGATAGAAAAGAAAGTGAGGAATATTTTTAACACATTGGCACAGGTGACCATTTTCTAAAATAACACCAGTAGCACAGACACTAAGAACAACAATTAATAAATGGGACCTTTTGAAATTGAGAAGCTTTTGTAAGGCAAAATATGCTGTCAATAAGACAAAATGACAGCCTACAGATAGGGGAAATATCTTCACCAACTATATATCTGACAGAGACTGATCTCTAAAATATATAGTGACCTCATGATACTAGTATATTTTGATACAAGATACCAAAAAATCCAAGTAACCCAATTAAAAATGGGATTTGGGGCTAGAAAGGAAATTCTCAACAGAAGAATTTTAAATGGCTGAATGACACTTAAAGAATTGCTCAACATCCTTAGCCACTAGAGAAATGCAAATTAAAACAACTCTGAGATACCATCAGAATGGCGAATTCAAAAACAAAGATGACAGCCTATGCTGGAGGGGATGTTGAGCAAGGGGAACACTCCACCATTGTTGCTGTGGATGTAGACTTGTACAGTCACTTTGGAAATCAGTATGGTGGTTTCTCAGAAAACTGGGAATCAATCTTTCTAATGATCCAGCAATACCACTATTGGGCAAATACTCAAAGGAACACATTCTTACCCCAAGGGCATTAGCTCAGTTATGTTCATAGCAGCATTATTTGCAATAGCCAGAATGTGGAACTAACATAAATGCCCCTCAACTGAAGAATGGATTAACAAATTGTGGTACATTTACACAATGGAGTACTACTTAGCAGTAAAAAAATGATGATATCTTAAAATTTGCAGACCAATGGATGGATTTTCAGATTGTCATACTGAGTGAGGTAACACAGGCCCAGAAAGATAGACATGGGTTGTACTCACTCATAAGTGGATTTTAGACATAAAGCAAAGAACATCCAGGCTGCAAACCACAACTCCTGGACAGCTAGGTAACAGAAGGAATTTAAGAGAGACATCTTGGAATCCCCCTGGGAAAGGGAAATAGAGAAGATATTCTGAGTAAATTGGAATCATTATGGGGACTGAGCAAGGAGAGATGGAAACATGAGAGAAGGAGATGGTTGAGTGAGGGAAGCAACATAGAGGGAGTACAAAGAAATGGATATTTTGATGGAGGGAATCACTGTGGGGTTAGAAAGAAACCCGGTGCTAAGGAATACTCCAAGAATACACAAGATGTTCCAGTCTAGGACTCTAAGCAATAGTAGAGAGGGTGCCTAAACAGAATTTCCCCTACAATGAAATGAATGACCACCCTAATTATCATTATAGAACCTTCACCCAGCAATGGATAGAGGCAGAACCAGAGATTCATAGCTAAGTACCAGGTTGAGCTCCCTGTCTAGTTGAAGAGAGAGAGAAAGGAGAGAGCATATGAGCAAAGGGATCAGGATCATGAGGAGGAGACCCACAGAGATGGCTGACTCAGCTAGTGGGAGCTCACTGACTCTGAAATAATTGCTGAGGGAGCTTCATGGAAAAGAACTAAACCCTTCTAAATTAGAAGACTGTTAAATGGTGTGGGCAGATTGTTTAGCCTCTTACAATAGGAACAGAATATGTTCTTGGTGCATGAACTGACACCTTGGAGCCCATTCCCTGCAGAGGAACACCTAACTCAGCCTTAATACTTGGATGAGAGACTCAGACCTACCTCAACTGAATATGCCAGACTGAACTGACCCACCATGGAACTTCTTGTCCTCCTTGGAAAATGGATGGTGGGATGGGGTGGGGAGGCTGAGGGAGGATTGGAAGGGACTGGGGAGGAAGGAAGTTGGAGGGGGGAGCAGTAGAAGATATGGAAAAAACTTTTTAAATTAAAAAATGGAAAAAATTCATTTTACACGGCTTGTTTAGATAGAGCTATTGCATATGTCAAATTGTCATTATATCTAGTATCATCTATTTAATATCTCTGAGAACATAATTTTTTATTTGATCAATTTTTATGCATATGGGATTATTAAGTTAATACAGTACTGTTTCGGAAGGCTGACTCCTAAATAGATGATGGGAATACAATTACCTTGATGAAATTTGGTTTTGATAATCAGAAAATTTCCTAAGTGTATTTATGTTCTGCTTTGTATAATGAATCATTAAAGAAAGAATAAAGAATTGATCAGAAAAAAAACACATTGTACTTTCTAGACTCATCTATTTCCTCCAAAATTTTTATAAATCTGATTTTTCTTTATAGAAATGCTGATATCTAAATAGTTTTTGTTATGGAGAAACTGAAATCTTATATGGATTAACTAGAACTGAGTATTGAAAACAATGAAATGATTGGGACATAAGAAAAGCTTTAGTAGCTTTTTACCCCCGACATCTGAGGAAGGCTGTGGTGGTTGTCGCCACTCTCCCTGCTCCACCACGCCTCCCAAGGACGACAAGAAGAAGAAAGATGCCAGAAAGTCGGCCAAAAAAGACAAAGACCCAGTAAATAAGTCTGGTGGCAAGACCAAAAAGAAGAAGTGGTCCAAGGGCAAAGTTCGAGACAAGCTCAACAATCTAGTCCTATTTGACAAAGCTACATATGACAAACTCTGTAAGGAAGTTCCCAACTATAAGCTTATTACTCCAGCTGTGGTCTCTGAGAGACTGAAGATTCGAGGGTCTTTGGCCAGGGCAGCCCTTCAGGAGCTGCTTAGTAAAGGACTTATCAAGCTGATTTCAAAACACAGAGCCCAAGTAATTTACACCAGAAACACAAAGGGTGGAGATGCCCCGGCTGCTGAAGATGCATGAGCAGGTTCAATCAGCTGTACATTTGGAAATATAAAACTTTTATTAAATCAAAAAAAAAAAAGAAAAGCTTTAGTAGATAATCCAAAAAGCCTGCCAAACTGTATGAAAGCTCAGGCCGCTCCATCCTTGTTAGAGAAGATCTGACTTGCATGTGTGTATATCAGGATGTGTCTGGGTGACACACATCTAGATGAATTTTGATTCAGCGGTAGTGAATTTTGTAAGTTTTCATTTATTTCAGGTTTAATTTTATCAATTTAACTTTTCAATGGTGTCTTCATTCCTTGACTGTTTTTGTGATAAAACACTTTGATGACATCAAGGGGAGAAGGAGTGTGTTTTATCTCCTGATTTCTGGTTACAGTCCATCTCAGTAGGGAAGGCCCAATGACAGGGTTTCCAGAGAATTGGACACATGACACCTGAAAGCAGAGAGGAATGAATTAATCCATGCACACTAGTATTCAGATCTGTTTCCTTTTTTATATAGTTCAGAACCCAATTCCAGAGAATTTTGCTCCCTACTTTCAGGCTTGGATTTTAACATCAATTAATACAATCAGGATAATTCCCCACAGGCCAATGGAATCTATAAAATCCGTCACTGAGACTGTCTTTCTAGAAGCTTCTAGGCTATGTAAAATCGACATTAAAACTAACCACAACAGATAGTTTTATAAGCTAAGATTTTTTTTTTTTTGCAGTGGCACATATCAGATGCAAATTGAAGTGTTCAATCAATTGCTTTATTATTAGCTCTGTGTTTTTTCTTACCTCATTCTCAAGTCTTTGGTTATAAAAGGTTTTTCTAAGTTTGTTATTTGATGGTATAAATGGTATAGATTTGAGGAGAAATAATTTTTAAACTAAGTCCTTAAAAATTTCTATACTTTATTATTCAACCAACCAAAGTAGCTTGCTGAAGACCTCTCAACACCAATGCCAGCCAAAGCCTTTGCCTCCCTCCACTTCTGGTGTTGGTGCATGGAGTTTAGATTTCTTGGATTCCAAAGCCAACATTTTAACCCTTCTGTGCCACTTTCTCAGGTTAGCAGGCACACACATCCATTTACAGTTTTATACCTCTCCTCAAGATAGTTAATACCATCATAGCAAGACAGCTAGCCAAATGTCACAGCAGACACATCAGAATCTAGAAAAGGAGCACATTTTGACCCATGAGTTATGGGGATAAATGTTTTGGCTCTATTAAAATTGTATTTTTAAACCAGAAGCAATGGGGCTATTTTCTAAACAAATGACCCTTATTTTACATCAAAACATGAATGCCACGGGGTGAACTTCTCTGTTCATTGACACTTTGTCTTATTTGCAATAAAAACTCTACAAAGTTTTGTTATTTATTCCTATTTGCCCTTATGCTTCCTTAATAATTTACTTATTTACAAGTCCCAAAGGGATTTCTTACATGTCTTCTCTGATGCTTCTTTTGAAGATTCTGTGACATAAACTGTCGAGATGTCCTTCACAAGTGACTAAAGAGTGTCTATTTTTAGCAGCTCCCTTAATACCCTATGTGTCTGGGGAACATTAAAAACAACACCTGTACAGTGAAGGCTTGTGACTTAAGAAATTTGGCCTGAATTGAAAATATATTATTATACTCTTATTTTTGTTATTGCCAATAAGTATGTCTATAACACAGCTTTGCTCTTTCCTGTGATAACCCTTGCTTCCCCAAGCACTGTTCATGCCAGACAATACTGTAACTTACAGAGATTGACATGCCTCCTTGCATGATAATTTACTGTGTCATATGGCGAAGATATGTACTAGAATGTTTCAGAACTAAATAGAAATCTTCTCACACACTAGAATCAAATACGTATTTTGTATAATAGACTTAAATTCAATAAATACTTTTTAATTTAAAACTTCATCATTAATACTGATAAATCCATTGCTCATTACATTATGTACTACCACACATTATAGTTATTTAATCTTTAATATTTTTTAATTCATAAAACATTATTCCATCAGTAATAATTGTTATATCTACTTATAATATTTGATGCTTTGGGAGGTTTGGGGAGAGATGAAAAATAAAGCAAGAATATTAAAAAGATCCCTAAACACAAATCCTGTGTGCAACAAAGTGAATAAAAACTCAATACGAAGAAAAATCCTGTCATATGCACAGAGTGGCATAATAAACCTATGTTAATTAACATGTTTTTTGAAATGTTTCCAGAAAGCCTTGTATTGTGCAAGGCTTCCCTGTGCTGGTGCTCCAGTAGCATCTGTGACACATGCTGGAGAAGCCATCATGTGTAAAGGCTTTCTGCCATCTGGTACATGACCTGGAATAGCCAAGAGAAATATGCAGAGCTCAAATGAATTGTGACTTTATTAAGAGTGTCTTTGATTCACCAGCTAAAACCCTTTGTGGTTATAACTTCAGGGCAAGATTGTTAAAATAAAATCATTTTGATACTTACTAATATTTCCATAGTCTTGGTGTAGTTTGTTGAGCAGATGAGGTGGTGGTCAGTCTCCATTAGTGTCTGCCCTTACCCTCCCTCATGTCTGATTCTCCTTTTGGAGAAATGTGTCTCAGCAACAACATGCTGAATTCACAGAACCATGTTTAAGACAACATGGGTCTGTGAGAGAGAGCCTTGTAGTACACAGACAAAGCACTATGTGTCTCACTCGCCGCAGTCCATTAAAGTCACAGCCTTCATTTCTAATGTGTCAGGCAGGTGGCTCATGCCCTGTCAGCAAACATCACTCAAAGGCCTGATGCTTATTCTATAACATTTACATTGAAGAGATTCAGGGCCTCAGAAAGAGCTGGGAAACATGGTTAAGGTTCATGTTCAACACTCACAAGAACTCTTGGACATGCTGTTCTGTCTTCAACTCAGCAGTAGGGAAAAATGTACAGAGAGATTGAATGACTTATAGAAAAACACATAGCTTGTGAGTGGAAAAATGATATTTTCATTCAATCCTTACTTGAATCCTGTTCGTCATTTTGTCTTAATCTGTAATGTCTGTACAAGGGTAGAGACTAAGGTTCTGCATTTATAAACCTGTCCCAGGTAATGATAGATGATGCTGTTATGGCCAGAATTTTAATGACAAAGAATTGCTCATGCTGTTCTCCTGTGTACAATTAAAATTCCTACAGCAAGTAACAATTAGGCACTTAAACTTTGCAAAAATGTTTATAAAAGCAAGTAAAATAACTTCAGTTTCTAATATTACTTAAGGAAATATAGAGACATCTCCTGTCATCAGCAATCTGAGTTAGCTCAAATTTTGTTGTGTTTTCTTCATTTCCTTAGTTATTGATTGAATATTTGAGACTCTAGAGAGATTTTTTCTTTTCCTTTTGAATTGCTCGTATATCCTATTTCCCTGAGAGAATTTCTGCTTTGCTGATTTATCATCTCCCTACCAAGCTACATTAATGCTGGCTTCTCCACCTTTATTCCCGCTACAAAACCAAAAGGCAAACATCTGTTCTTGCCTGTGGTTAGAATATGTATGTAGGAGAGCTCATCATCAGGGATTCTACTCTTACAATTTTAATTCTAATTTATGTAGACCCTAAAAAATGTCATTTTTTCTCAAATAAAACTAAATATCAACAGTTATTAACCCAATAATAAATAAATAATAATCAAATAAGTAAAAATAAATAATAAATAATAAAAATAAAAACCCTGACTTACTAAAGCCTACATAGACATCACTAAAAAACAGAGACATTCAGTGAAAATGTAAATACTTACACAATGGCCGAAGTTGGGGACTGCAATATGGCTCTTGAGCAAGTTAATAGTAGGAATAAGTAGAAATATAATCTAAGGGGTAAGTTTTAATATTTTGATAAATATATGGACAAGAACTAAAGACTTAAATTTTTATGTATATAGCATTTAAGCATCTCAATTATAGCATGTTAGAAGGAAGTTGAATATGACTATAACTGTAGAAATAAAAGTGTGGCCTCATTTGATAAACTTGCTAATACAAAAGTCACTTAGGGACCAACATGGCTGGCTTTGAGAAGCCATAGGCTGGGTCAAGTGTTTCCACTTTGGTGTAGGAGCAGATACTAGGCACCCATGAAAGGAGATGAGGTCTGTTAAGTCTTACACTGTTTACCGGAATAATCATCTACATGCTTTCACTTGAAAATTGGAAGGTAGAATTAAACTCATCACTAAACAGGCCTAGAGAGTTACAAAATCTAATTTCACTTATTTCAAACTGTAGAGCCTCTGTTTTTCCTGGACATTTTCAGAAAGAATAATACTGAAATAAAACTTTAAAAATTTTAGTTTAATTTTTGTTTGTTTTGAGATCTTAATTTAATGACATTTCTTCATACACTTTCTTCCCACATGCTCTGCTTCACTTTTCTTTAAGTTCCTTACATCTTTATTTAATAATTTTTATTGCATGCATATATATTCCTAAATGCAACCTGCTTAGTCTGAATAATGTCACTTATATGTATGTTTTAAGGCTGACCAATAGATACTGAATAGCCAATTGGTGTGCTTTCCTTGGTGGAGACTTTTTTTTTCCAATCTCAGAATTCCTTGGCTGCCTTTCTTTGTGTAGAGTTGGGGCCTCATGGGCTTGGTATATCTGCTGCTGTTGTCTTGTCTGCTCATGTTTATGGATATAGCTTCTGATATTACTCAGAGATAAAAATGTCACAGCATACATTCTGATCCTCTGTCACTTACAATTATTCTGCCTCATCTTATACAATATTCCCTGAGCCTTAGGTGTGAGAGTGTTTTGTAGTTGTATCTACTAGGACAGGGCTCCACACCCTGTGTTTGGATCGATGTGGTTTCCTGTGGAGGGTACCATCTGTTGCAAAAAGAAATTTCTTTGATGAAGGGTGAAGACTCTATTTGATGTCTAAAGAGGTGTTGTAGGTTCTTCTGCAAGATCTGTGACTTTACTATCATTGAGTGGCTGGCTAGGATTCTAGTATCAAGCTTTCTACTATGTCTGTTGTTGTTGATATTCAGCTTTAAATTCATGGTAGCAGAAAGGTCATTGTGTTATTTCTTTTTTTTATGGTGGAAAAGTATATTTAGAATTAGCCAGCTGGACTGAGTTTAGATGATCCCAATTTTGTTGGCGACATCCAGAGCATCATAATCAGGAGG
>PVIH01016377.1:17497-45901 GCA_004025045.1 Sigmodon hispidus
GTGCTTGTTGGCCTTGACATCCACAATGAACACAAGTGTGTTGTTGTCTTCTATCTTCTTCATGGCTGACTCAGTGGTCAGGGGGAACTTGATGATGGCATAGTGGTCAAGCTTGTTTCTCCTGGGCGCGCTCTTTCGAGGGTATTTGGGCTGCCTCCTGAGCCTAAGGGTCTTGGGCCGCCGGAAGGTGGGTGACGTGCGGATCTTCTTTTTCTTGTGGCTGTGGACACCTTTCAGCACTGCTTTCTTGGCTTTCAAGGCCTTCGCTTTGGCTTCGGCTTTGGGAGGGGCAGGAGCTTCCTTCTTCGCTTTCAGCACCATCTTGGTGAAAAGCCATTGTGTTATTTCAATTTTCTTGTATTTGTTGACACTTTCTTTGTGTCTGAGTATGTGGTCAGTTTTGGAGGAAGTTCCATGAGGTCCTGAGAAGAAGGAATATTCTTTGGTGTTTGAATGAAATGTTCTGTACATATCTGCTAGATTCTTTTGATTTATGACATGATTTAACTCTAGCATTTTGGTATTAAGTTTTTGTCTGAATGACCTGTCTATTGGTGAGATGAGGGTATTGAAGTCACCCACTAGTATGGTGTGAGTCAATATGTGACTTAAACTGTAGTGGTGTTTCTTTTACGAACTTGACTGCACTTGTGTTTGGTTCATAAATGTTTAGAATTGCAATATCCTCTCACTGGATTTTTCCTTTGATACATATGTATTGATCTTCCCTATCTCTTCCAATTAATTTTGGTTTGAAGTGTCTTTTGTCAGATCTTAAAATGGCCATACTAGCTTGCTTCTTGGGCCCATTTGTTTGAAATATCTTTTCCCACTCTTACTCTGAAGGGATGTTTATTCTTGATGTCAAAGTGTGTTTCTTGGATGCAGCAGAAGAAAGATCTTGTTTTTTGTATCCAGTATTAGTCTGTTGGTGGAATTGAGATGATTCATGTTGAGAGTTATCAATAAACAGTGTTTTTTTTATTCTTGTTATTTATTTTTGTTACGGTATGGTACCATGCCCCATCTTTTGATTTCCTGATCTAGGGTTACTTGTTTCTTGAGTTTTCTTAGGTGTGGTTAACTTCTTTATATTGGAGTTTTCCTTCTAGCACTTTCTATAGAGTTGGATTGGTAGATAACTACTACTTAATTTTTTTTATATCATGGAATATCTCCATCTATTGTAATAAAGGTTTTGCTGGGTATAATACTCTCAGCTGTTATCTGTGGTCTCTTAGAGTTTGTTGAACATCTGTCCAGGCCCTTCTGTCTTTTCAGGTCCATTGAAAAGTCAGATGTTATTCTAATTGGTCTGCCTTTATATGTTGCTTTGTTTTTTTCTCTTTGTGACTTTTAGTAATCTTTCTGTTTTGTAAGTACAGTATTTTGGTTATTATGTACTGTGGGGAATTTCTTCTCTGGTTGCATCTATTTGATGTTCTATGTGCTTCTTGTACCTTGATAGATCGACACTGTTTGCTGAAAATATTTTCAGTGCCTTTGCCCTGGACTTATTCTCCTTCCTCTATCTCTGTTATTCTTAATTTTGCTTTTTCTTTCTGTCCCAGATTTACTGTATGCACCACATTTTTTTTTTTACATTTAGCATTTTCTTTGATCAAGGTATCCATTTCTTCATCCTGAGATGGAGACTGAGATTCTCTCTTCTATCTCTTATATTTTGTTTGTGAGGATTGCCTCCGAGTTTCCTGTTCAAGTCCCTACATTTTTAATTTCCAGTTTTCCCACAATTTAGTTCTTTTTAAATTGACTCTATTTCCACTTTGGAGTCTTGTCCTATTTTATTCATTTTCTTCCATTGTTTGTGTTTTCATAGACTTCATTAATAGATTTATTCATATCCTCTTCAAGTTACTTGAACATATTCACAATAGTTATTTTCAAGTACTTGTCTTGTGCATTAGCTATGTTCCATTTCTCAGGGCCTTATGTAGTAGAGTTTTCAGGTTCCGGTGGAGACATATGTCCTGGATGTTATTGTTTATATTTTTAACCTGGTATCTAGGCATCTGAGTTTGGGATGATATAATCTTAAGTGTGGATATATGGTCTTGTCTTTGTTGGGTGGAACAAATCAATCTATTTCCTGATTTGTGTTGCCCTCCCTTGGTCTTAGCAGAGTGTGGTTGGTGTGATTACCTGGTAGGAAGTGCTTCTGAGTCCCTTCCAGGTGTGGTGCCTTGAGGTGGGACCTATTTCTAGGTATTAGGAACTGACACAATGGGATGAGGATGAGCTAGAAAGGGTAGGTATACGGCGAGTCCACAGTAAGAAGGAAAGTTGGTTCTGCTAGGAGAATGTGTGGATTTCCCAGGGAGTGGAGTAAGAAAGGGAGGAAAGGCCCTTGTATATGATCTGATCCAGTGCTGGGGATGATATTGGAGGACAGGAAGGAGATTTTCAGGCTTGTGGCCTGTAGGTTCCCAGGTAGAGAATGCCTCTTTTTTTTTTATAGCTGAATAGTATTTCACAGTGTGTATGTACACATTTTCAGTATTCATTCATTGAGTGTAGGATATTAATATTGTTTCCATTTCTTGGTTATTGTGAATAGAGCAGCAATGAACAGGAATGAACAAGGACCTGTGGAATATGATGTTGAGTCATATAGCAAAGAGTGGTTCAGTAGGTACACAGGAGAGACTTATTTTAAGTGTTTTGAGAATTCTTCACACTGAGACCTGATGAAAACAACATTAAAAATGTAGGGTTAGAATAATAATACAGCCTTTTATAACAATGTGTTTTTTCCCATAGATGATCTTATGAGAAGACATTATTTTTGCTAGTCTGGGTACTCATTCATTCCTTTATCTATTTATTCTATCTTAGTAGTTCCTAAGCTCATAGTAAAGACTTACATGTATGCTCTAGTGTATGTTACTATTCATAGTTTAAAGTGTCTTTTCTAATGAGAATTAAGACAAGTGGTATGTTGAAGACACAGTCCAGTTGTGATTGTAATCTTACAGAAGTGTCCTTAGACTCCAAAGTGTTAAATAATGTCCTGAACATCACTTTTAGTGTTCTATTTTACAGTGATCCATTGAAGAAATGGGTCTCTCAAAGATGAATTTTAGTCTCTCTGCAGCAAGGAAGTCTAGCCTCTGATGGACAGAATGCTCGTGGCTTCGCAAAACACTCTTTTTATTGTTACACACACACACACACAGAGACACAGACACATACAGACACACACACAAGACACCTTTAGCAAACCAATTACCATATGCCAATACCTCTTATCTGGAGTTGTTTGGAGGAACCATTTGCCTAAGCAGTTCTTAGTCAAGAGACCTCCAAGTTTGCCAAGACTGCTCATGACTAAGTTTTGCAAAGGCTCTGGGGTCCTTCAGGAAGAACTCAGATAAGAATCACTGATTTTAAACAAAACGTAATTCAGAGCATAGGTGCTGTCACTCTGGAATTCAAGACAGATGCAACGACCCTGTGGGTCTTTTGCTATATACCACAACAGCCATCATGTGTCAGACACAGTTTGACTTCCTGTCTCAGACTGAATGCTATGTCTAGGGTTTCTCATTAGTGGGCAGCAGACTCAGTTCATGTAGATAGTCTGAACATAATTGTATACTGATTACAGTTTCTAGACATAGTTGACCTTAAATGCTTTAAGAGTAGATATTCTTCTATGAGAACTACTGATAAGGTTCTTAATAAAGTTCCTTGCATTGATGTTGTTGCTTCTTAACATTTAATTTTATTTTTTAGATGGCAAGTTTGTATATACTTTTAAGTCGAATATACTGTGGAATAACTAAATCAAGCCAACTTCCATGCCTTATGTGGTTAACATTTTTGTTGCAGAACACTTAAAATCTCCTTTCAGCATTTTTAAACAAAATATAACACAATTATCAACTGTATTCACCATGCCATAAATAGATCTTTTGAGGTTATTTCTCCTTTACCACCAAAATTTTTATGTTCTTTAAAAAAATATATAAAGCATATTTATTTATATTCACATATGCATGAAATAAAAATCTTAGATCAGCAATTCAATATGTTAATAACAGTTCACTTGAATAGTAGACTTGTGAGAGTTTTTAAATTTAAACCTTAACAATCTTTTGTAGATCTTTTTTCTTGACAATTTCATTATATGTCTGTAATGCATTCAGATTGTTCTCATACACTCTCCTACTTCCCTCCTATCCCGGACAACTCCCCATCTATCACTGACTAATGACACACCCTGTCCTGTGCAGGTCTAGTGCAGGCAGTCAAATGGGAAGGTTATGATTGTGACGCTGTGTCATGCTGAGTATATAGTACTTTGTGGGTCCTCTGTCTTGCTTTTAACTCCTAAAATCTTGTTGCCCTTTCACAGTGTTCCCCGACCCTCAAGAAGATGATCTAAATGGGCTTTTTAGGGCTGAGCTCTCAAATGTCATGCATTTTCAACTTTTGAACATCCAGGAGTCTTTATATTCACTACAGTTCATTACAAAGGGAAGGATATTTTTTGCCTGGTTTCTGGGGGTTAAACCTGAGTCCTTCTGCTTGCTATTGGCTGAAGTGTCTACTCGGCTCCATCCACTCCTATAATAGGCACTTCGGGTCAGTTCTAAATGAACTCCAAGAGATGGTAAAGAGTCTTCAAAGACCAATACTATGAAATAAAAATTTAAATTGTAAACAAAAATAAACAGTACCAAACTTATAATGTGAACATTTGTAAAATATAGCATGTGAGATTTAACTAAATTTCTATTTGTTATTATTGAGTGAAGCCAAAATAAATAAGCCTCTGCATATTTCAAAAGTATTTAGTGCCAGTCTTAGTATCTAATATATATTGGAGATTTCAAACTATCCCATTTTGAATAGAATTTGCTGAAAAGTTTCAGAATTTTCCAACTGCATCAAGGCCTTGGCATACGTCACTAATTAGAATCTACATTCTTTGAAATATAACATGATGCCTTTCATTAATATGCATAGTTGTCTTAGGCTTCTTTATTGTCGGTGAAACACTGGTACAGAAATCAAGTTGGGGAGGAAAGAGTTTATTCTGTTTACACTTTTATAGCACTGTTCACCACCGAAGGAAGTCAGGACTCAAGCAGGACAGGGCCTGGATGTAGGAGCTGATGCAGAGTCACAGAAGGATGCTTGCTGGCTTGCTCCTCATCTTGCTCAGCCTGCTTACTTATAGAACCCCAAAGGACAAGCCCAGGGATGGCACCACCCGCAATAGTATGGCCCTCTATCATCAATCACTAAATAAGAAAATGCTCTACAGGCTTGCTCACAGTTATGAAGGAATTTATTAATTGAGGTTCTCTCTTTTCAGATGATGACAGTTTGTGTCGTTGGCATAAATCTAACAAGCACAATATTTTTTCATGTTTTGTGTGTCTGTAAAGTAAAATAAGAAACAATGAATAAAAATCCTAAAACATTTTAAACTGTAGCTATATGCAAAGCTGTTGTTTCTACATTTATGTTGATTTAAAAATCCATTATATAGAAATTTTCTGTTTGCTCTAATGGGATTTTAAGGTATAAGCAGAGTTAAGAACATTTTATATAAGATGTTTAAAACACTGCATGTACTTGTGCTTATGAAACTCTTGTATGTCAACTGTATCATATTTAAAATGTTAATTTTAGTCATTACATTAAAAAAATTACCTAACTGTGAACTAACACACAATTGCTCTTTTTAACTGAATATTGCTTTGTTCTTTTTTTATTTAATTGGAAGGAACCTTTTTATTGCAAAGGTTATTTTTACAAAATTTCAATTACATTTAGTGTGTGTTTGCTTTGTGTATACAAAGTGTGTTTGTGGAGGTCAGAGATCTGCTTATAGTAGTCTGTTCTCTCTACTGTGTGGGTCCTGTGGGCCATACTTAGGTCATCAGGGTTTGGATCAAGAGCCTTTCCCCAATGAGCCCTTCCAATGGCCCTATAGTTACTCTTATTTAATAGAGAGAATGTACTTACTCAGAGAAAATGACATACACGTTATCTTTTATTAAATTACTTAGATTTTTCTTTCACTCAACCATATTCAAACTGCTCCTTTTTTCCTTTCAACAGGCTGAATTAAACGACCCAATCGACCCTTTTACTAGGTACAGCACGAAAGTTGCACCAAACCTAGGAGAAGAAGTTTTCTCCAAGTACATTGGGTGGAGAGTTGCCAACACCCTCTCCAAGCTCTTCTTCCCCTCTCTTGATGCCTACCCTTCAAAGACACCAGAGGAAATCGATCTGCAAAGGAAACACACAGTCAAACCACAGCAGCCTGAGAAAAAGAGAGTTCTACGTTTCATCGTCAAGTAAGTGAACAGTGTTTTATTGTGCTAACTTCTGACAGCTCACAGGTATAGAAATTATAAGCAGGTGGCACATGAAGTAACTCAGTTTCTACTTTTTAGTTCTTGTCATGGCCATTACCTCAGTGTTTTATCCTGAGGAGGCTCTTCAGAAAGCTGCAGCCTTCTCAGGAATGATCTCATGTTTAGAACAGAAATTAGCACACAATGTAAAGCCATGTTAGTGTAATTCTTAAGCAGGGTGAATACAAGTTAAAAAAACAAAAAACAAAAAAATGCGCCCAATGTTCAAAAGTTTTAAGACTTTATTTTAGACATGTTTGAATGTGTATACATATATATTATTTAATGTATATTAAATACATGTAACCTAATAGTCTTGTGTAAATAAGTAACCATGTGATAAGTATAAAGATAATTATTATGGTTTATGCATTAAACACTTGTGAATGTCTATAAATTTCCTTCTAATGCCTTAGGAAAATATAGAATTGAGATATGTTGATTTAGGTAAATAATTTTCAGTATGTATTTGCTGTATCTTCAGTGATATCTTTAGGGTTTTAAGTTATTTATTATATACTTCCATATTTTCCCTATGTCTACTCTTCTGATATATTAAAAAACAAAAAATACCATTGTAGATTTATACTATGAATTATGTTTTACATTGTTAAATATTTCTGGAAAGCTTTGTTTGAGATAAAAAGATTTTATTTATTTTTCAACTCAGCCTACTTAAAGAATACATTATATATATTTTGCTGTTAATTTTAACATCATCACAGAGAACTCATATGTATTAGTTTTTTAACAATTCTTTTATAATATTTTAGTTTTTAGTTGAGCAGGATATCTGTAGAAGACTGATAATTGTTAGATTGTACTTTAAACTCGATACCTTACACCAGAGTGTAATATTATATCTGCCATTTCTTCTCCATATTTTAGAACCTTATTCTTGACTGGCTTTGCTTTGGGTCATTTTTCTGTGTGCTCTGAATCTTTTATTCCTAGCCTGATCTGAACACAGTGAATAAATTTAGATGGTTTAAATTGATGCTGATAATGTATCTATAAATTTAGATTTAATTATGCATTTTATTCCCATTACTGCAAATGACTTTTCTTAAGTATTTATCTTTATTTATTACTTGACTAAAATATTGCTGATTTTTTAATGTCTACTGATTATTTAAAAAATATTGCCTTGCCTACACAAATGGGAGGTATCTGAATGTGCATAGGGTTATGGATTGAAAATTGCTTTTTTTGTGTGTTTTTTAGTAACATCGGAACTTACATATATTTCCTTTAATAAGTTCACTGCTAGATCCTTCATCTATCTTATTTTTAATATATTTTTCTCCATATTTAGCCTCTATAGTTATTCCTCATGTGTGTGCCTGTGGATATTTATCACATATTTAATCAAACCTGAAATATCGAGAGACAGCACACAGTGAAATCCTAGGCAGACAGCTCAGGAATTTCTTGATCCTTGAGTACAAGAATAAACATCTGAGAGTCAATCACACACACACCTTTAATCCTAGCATAGGGGAAGTCTGGGAATGGTGCCCTACACCCTTAATTCCATAACTCCAGAGACAGAACTTCCTCTGTTTCTATGAGTTCAAGGCTAGCTACTGAAATAGAGTAGTTCACACCTTTAATTCTAACCTGGATGGGATACAGCTGACAAGAAGGGTATTTAAGGCCTCTTAGGAACCCAACAGAGGCAGAAGCGACCAGGATCGAGGCTGAGAAAGTTTCAAGACAGCTAGGTAAGAATTGACTGTGGTGTTTCCTCTCTCTGATATTTCAGCCTTCCCCCAATATTTGGCTCTGAGTCTCATTTAGTACAATCTGAATTCCTGCAACTACATGTGCCAGGCTGTGAAGTTGTGTAAATAAATTGGCAGAGACTTAGTCAATTCCCTTAGAGATTGGTTTTCTAGTATCATACTTTTACCAGGTACAAAAGGTTGATTTTTTTCTCTCTCTTAGTTTTTATGCTTTTTTTTTTCTTTTCTTTCTCTTCCAAGCGTGTTGTTTCAGCATCTTTCTGAATCTTGATTGGCATCCTGAGTGTTAACCTTTCTTTCTCCCTGCTGCTACTCAGAATTGTTCTTTTTTTTTTCATGTTACTTGTGTTGTTGGCTTTAAGACTCTGTTATTTTCACACTGGTTAGTTGTATTTGGAAAAATAGGTTTGGCTTGTTTATTTAAGTAGTGTTAATGGGATAGAAAAGAATCTGCTGTTCAAGCAGTCAGCACAAATAAAGGCATCTGTCTATCTATCTATCCATCTATCTATATACCTCTCTATCTGTTTATCTATATATAACTTATTTATCTATCGGAATAGCTACCAAGTAGTAAACTGTTGCACAAAGCAAAATGCATAACACTAAAATAACAAACTCATGAGAAAATATAGTCATTATAAATGTATATGCATGTAATATTAGAACTTCTAAATATAAAGCAAATATTGTTGAGCCTGATGGCAGAAAAAGACAGAAACATAATAACATTTTAATATCCAACATTCAGTAATAGAAAAATCTGGTAGGTCGATATTAAAAAACTGGATTTGAGTAATATTAGATCAAATATACCCAACAGATACATAATTAACACTTTCCCAAAATAGAATAATTTAATTTGTTTTCAAGTGACATAGAAACTTTTCTGAATTAATCACATTGGGTCGCAAATAATCTTTTAAAAGTAATATAAGAAGATTAAAAATATACCAAGATTCCCAATCCCAACCTTTGATCTACAAGACAAACTAGAAATATTTGAAATTTTTTGAAAGTTTGGGAATTGACACATTTTTTGAGCAACAGTTTGGTCAAAATATCAGTAAAATGGAGATTAGCACTTAGATAAAACAAAACCAAAATACATCATATTATAAGTTTTGAATAGAGCTTGGAGAAAGGAAGTGATGCTTCAGGGTTGGAGCAGTACTAGTGAGCCTGGCCTGGGGCCTGCATGTTCCCTGATGTGCTAATAGGCATCTCACTGTTTGTCCTCAGTTTCTTTGAGACCAGACAGTAAGTAAAAAGTTTGATAAGTTTCTCTTTTGCTTTAGCACAGCAGAACACTCTGATTCCAGTGTGACAATATTTCCATATTATCAAAGATAATATCTGCAAAGATAACATATTTGCAAAGAAAAATTAGGAGCCTCTATGATGAAGAATCATTTACTGTGGATAGTGTTAATGAATATTTTTTCCTTTTATTTTTAGCATAAAAATTGAAGAAAGAATTGGAGTTTTGGCTTATGAATTATTCAGAACCGGTGTGTTTTACACATGCATAAGCACATATTTTTATTTTAATGATTTATAGAACTCCTTTCCTATGGAATTTATCAAAAGGAAATTGATCATTTTGGTTCTATGGTTCAACTGGGAGTAGTGCTTCTAAGTTAGTGGATCATGTCCTTGTTTGTATTTTTTGCTTTGTTTGCCCCTTAGCATTCTTCTTAAAATGAAAAAAATATCATTATGACTCTTTGCTGTTTCATAAAAACTGTAGATAGTAACCGTGGTACTAACCCTTCCACTTCAAAGCACAGTGATTTCCCTTTCTCTCCCTGTCAATAAAAGTGTCCTAAGTTTATCTTAAGGCTGAAATTTTATAACTCTCAAAACTAAGTTAACAAAAAGATACTTTCATTTTTTTCATTTATTTGTTCTGAATTTCTAAAATGCACGTCTTCTGTGTTTATACCTTGAATCTGAAAATTTATAGTAATTTCCATATGCCTGAAAAAGTAGAGAATATTAACTTAAAACTTTATCATTACTAATGCTTAGTTGGTCAAAGCTTGCTTTGAAGACTTTATTTAGCAGCAAACAGAAATATCTAATTAAAACAAACTTTATCTAATACTGGCCAGGACAAATGGACACTGGTCAGGTTCATACCTGGAAATCCCATAGAATGGTGTTGTAGGTTAGTCAGATGCTTATAAAGGCAAAACCTTCCAGATTACATACTTTCCACCTTTGTTCAATTGACAGTAAGCATATATTCTGATGTACTTCCTGCCTATGTACCTCCAACCTACATGCCTCATGCCTACTTGTGATCAAGCATATCCTGTTCAGTTGGGGCAACCAACCTTGTTTACTGAAGTGAAAGCATGTGGTTTGTTATCTTACATGAACAAATTGCCCCCAGCATTCCAGGAATTTATCTATTCATGGGCAAGTGAGGCTTATAGATTAGAAGTATTTTTATTTTATAGATCCTTTAAGCATAGCAATTTAAACTTAAAATATGACTGTAGCCCCTAGAATAAAACCAGGCTAACTCAGTGATATAGATTGCCAGCTTCTGCTGCCATTTATGTGGATACCGCAAACCTTCTTGACTGGATGAATGGTCAAAGGCAAGCCTAATTTCTCCTTTGGCTCCTTTGTAAAGGCATCCTACTCCTAAGTGTCACTTAACCAACAGTGAGCAGGTAGAAGAAAGCAAATACTACATTTCATCCATACTGGAGAAAATTCACTATAGGAAGAAAAAAGACTTAGATAGAGGACATAGAAGCCAAAGATGGGCAAAAAGAATATCATGTCCTCTTCTTATCCCACTGATAAGGATGTAGGGCTTTACAGGAGCAACTGGCTGAATGAATCTGGACTTGGATTTCAGAAAGAAACATGGCTTCACTGCTCTTACAGCTATTGATAAACATGAAAACCTTGTTTAGGTAAACAAATAAATAATTTTCTTAGTTTCTAAATCACTGTATGGTTAACTGCCTGAGCTAACATCATTCCTTTCCCTCAGCTTTCTATTGGTGAGATTATAGATGTGTTAACCAGCTAGTTGCCCAGCCATCTAAAGTCTGGTATCAGTTGCATATGGGATGTTGGAAATGTCAGAAACTCGGAATGAGGAGCCTTTGAAATATGCCCATTTCCACAGTAAAAGGTGGCCATTGACACTTTTGGAAAATTAAGTTTTGAAGAACCTTCATTAAGGAAGAGACCTTGATGTATTTTCTTTAGTCCTTGACTGTCAGCTACTAGATGATCGAAGATGAATTCTGTTTCCCACTGGACATTAGTGGCTTCCTTAGAAAATCACTGTGTTAATCATTCCCTTGGGTGTGTGTTTCTCCAACAAGGCCATTGAGACTTAGAAATCTGATTTGTCTAGAGACCAGGCTGATGTTCATGGTTTGTGCTGCAGCTGGAAACCATGCTACTGTTCATGATCTGTGTATCTAGAAACCATGTGAAGGTTATAATTTGTGCTGTTACAAGCTGCTGTGGACAAGGATGTTGCCAGAAGTTTCTGACCCGTCTGGCCCAAGGTTCATACCTGCAGTCTCACAGCTGCTTAGCCCCAAATAATCACACAAAGGCTTATATTAATTACAAACTCTTTGGCCTATGGCTTAGGCTTATTACCAGCTGTCTCTTACAACTTAACTCAAACCATTTTTATTAATCTATGTATCACCACATGGCTCATGGCTTACCTGCACGTTTATATCTTCCTCTTTCTTCCAGCAGCTTGTAGCTTCTTCCCATTTATCCATTCCTGGTTTTCACACCTACCTCTAAGATGCCTTGCCATAGGCCAAACAGCCTCTCTTTAACCAATAATAATTCACAGTGTACAGAATGACATCCCACATCACAAGGAAGGATTTTTAAACTGTGGTATTAATGACTGCAGACTCATAACTGAGAATGGAGACATTGAAGGCTTCTGTGATAGCCCTCCTTCCCCCCAAAAAGAAAGAGTCCAAACAGGAGGTCTTTGGAGAGAGTCCTTAAAAATTGTAATAAATATACTGAAGTGTAGCTATTCACAGTTGATGGCTTATGGTTGCTTTGGGGGAGGAGTCAGGTTTTTTTAAGAGGCTGGCCACTGGGAGTTTGACCAGGCTCCAGTGAGTATATGAGCAACACAAACTGGGCTTAGTGAGTTTTTTTTTTGGGGGGAGTGGTCAAGTTCAAGGGTGGGAGAATAGACCTGGGAAGAATGGGAAGCCAGTGTGAGTGGGGTTCATTGTATAAAAATAATAAAAATGCTATGTTGGGGAAAATGTGATTTGTTTAATGGTTCATAGCCATTCAGTCTGGAATTTGGATTTGAAATACAAATGATTTAATGCCAATCCACTGTGTTCTTTGTCTTCATCTTCCAGTGAATGTCCTTTGATTTCAAAGACTTGAGAAATTATTAGAAAGCTTGTCTTCAACCTACAATAATTGAAACAGAAATCAGGTGCATTGGATTTCATCAAACTGAGGAGTTTCTTTTCAGCTTGTACATTTGATTTTAAAAGCATGATGTTGTCCAGGATGTGTACCTTTAGTAGGCTCTGAACCTCTCTAGTTCCTAATAGGGAATTTATGCTAAGCAAGAAGCATTTTCTAATTACCATAATTTTTGGTAAAGAAAATGGGAAAACTGATATATGTATATAGAGTTTAAAAAGAGTGAGTCCTAAGGACTGAATTGTCTGTTATTTAATGTTTTCTGAGCTTGATTTTACTTTTGAGGTTCCTAAACAAAATTCTGCAAATATAACTATTTATTTCTGTTCCATACATGGAACAAGACAAGAGACACATCTTATTTTACTTTTGATTGACTGGTAATATTTGTATATATTGCCTGTGATTGCCAAACCAAGGCAGCATTTCTGTTGCCACACCTTCATGTTTGGAGCTATGAGGCACTTAGTTTTTAAATGTTTCCAGTGATACCATAGGTGAATATGAACAGTAGTTTTCCCATCATGCTAAAGAACATTAAACTTTGTTCCTTATGTCTGAGGGTGCTTGGGTGTCCATTGGGCAACTTTCCTTTGCCCTTCCCTAACCCTAACCCTAACCCTCACCTTAAACCACTTTACACTCAGATAAGATAAAGTCAATTTAAGATAATGACTCTCTCTGCATTCTTCAATTTCCCTACAGACGAGCTCATTCTCTTTGGTAAATAATCTTGAACTGGACAGAGACCACATATTTTTCTCATTCATTCATGCGTGAACACCTGTGTTGATTCTATCTTTGATAATGTATATAGTACAATAATTATATGTATGAAGAGATGTCATTGGTAAAATGACTTCCTATTTTAGATTCACATCTAGAAGTGATAAGTTGGATCTGACAGTACATCTGTTATAAGTTTTTGAAGCACGCCCACACTGTCCTCTGTGGCCGTACCATCCACATCTCTACAAACAGTGGAAGAGTTCACTTTTTTCTACAGCCTTGCCAGCACTTGATATTTTTTGCTTCAAAGTATTGTGAAAAAAAGTTTTTTGAGTCATTTGCATAGTTCTGAACATTAATTCTTTGTCAAGTCAATAACTAGCAAATATTCCCTGCTTCTGACTTCTGATCATTTCTCTTGCCGTGGGAAAGCTCCTCAGTTTGATGAAATCCAATGCACCTGTTTTCTGTTTTCCTGTCTGTGCTTTGAAGGTCAAATCCCTAAGACCATTGCCAATACCATTTGTCTTACAGTGGTTATCTGGTTTTGTCACAATATTTTCATGGTTTTGGACATTATATTATGCCTTTCACTCACTTCGCATTTATTTTTGAGCAGAAGGTCCGAATTCAGTCCTGTTCATATGGGCATGCAGTCCTTCCAGTGAGTGCCTGTTTTCCTTCAGTACTTGTTTTGAGTGTCTTTGTCATCAAGCAGTTTGTAGATTCTCAAGTTTATCTCTAGGCTCTGTATTTTCTTTAGTTACTTTGTGTATTAACTCTTGTACCAATATTGTAATTTTTGGTTAAAATGATGAATTTAGTAAAACAAAAATTAAGCTTAAAAATTAGACAAAAGCAAAACACATGAAATAGAAAATTCTTTAAAAATGGTTCATTTATAACTATTTTACATGTGTATTTCTGATTGTATGTGTGTGCACCACATGTGTGCAGGATCCCAAAGAAAGAAAAGGTAATCAAATTCCCTGGTTCTGGAGCTATAGGCAGCTATGAACCATGTGATATAAGTGATATAAATCCATGCCTTCGGTAAGAGTAGGAGGTGCTTACCACCAGTGAACCATTCTCCTGACCCAGAACTAGTTATTCCTAAAGTGTTGGATAGTACTGCACACTATGTATACTATGATTGTCTGTACACACACACACACACACACACACACACACACACACACACGCACACACATGTTTTAGTATGCTTTGTGATACTATGATAAAACACCAACCAAAGCAACATGGAGGAAGAAAGGGACTATGTGGTTACAGGTCATAGTCCGTCACTAAGGGAAGTTAGGGTAGGAACCTAAAGGAAGAAAATGAAGCAATGCTCCACTGTCCTTCTCAGTTTATTTAGTCTAGGACCTCTTTCCTAGGGATAGTACCCCCACAATGGATTAGGCCCACCCTTATTGATCAATCAATCAATCAATCAAGAAAATGTCCTATAGAAGGACTTCCCTCATAAACAAATGAACAACCATTCTAAGTGCCATCACAGAAATTACATCCAACAATGAATAGAAGTAGAGGCAGAGAGGCATGGCTGAGCACTGGGTTGAGTCCCTGGTCTATCTGACAGTGGGAGAGGAGACTCTATTTGAACAAGGGGATAGGGGCTATGAGGAAAATTCTCACAGTGATAGAGCTCCCTGTGGAGCTCACTGAATTAAGAACAGCCACTAGGGAACCTTCAAGAAAAGGAACTAGGCCCTCCAAGGATAGACAACTGTCCACTGACATGGGCAGTATGTGGAGCCTCAAGGGGAGGGATCAGACCGTGTTTCTGTGCATAGACTTGGAGCCCATTTCCTCCAGAGGAACACCTAACCCAGTCTAGACATTAGGATGAGGAAATCGAATTTGCCTGGAGTGGATGCTGAGCTGATCCACCTTGGGACCTTTTGCCCTTTCTGGGGAGGGATGGGGGCTGGAGAGGAGGGAGGCTGAAGGCTGACCTGGCAGGGTTGGAGGGAAAAGCGAGTTGGAACAAGGGGATACATGGATAAAAAAATGAGACTTTATCCTATAAAAATTAAAAAAGAAAATGTCCTGTAGATATACTCAGTCTGCCTGATGAAAGGAATTCCTCAATTGAGGTTTCCTCTGTCTAGCTAATTCTAGTTTCTGTCAAATTGACAAGATCTAACCATGATATACTCATATAAATTAATTTATGAATCAGACAGCATGGTGGGATATTAAAAAATAATAAAATAACTATAATCATAGTCTGTTATAATTACTTAAGAGGTTGGAGAGAGAATGCAGTTTTAAGATCACTTGTAGCTTTTGCAGAGGACCTGGTTTGGCTCCCAGCCGCACATAATGGTTCACAGCCACCTCTATCTTCAGTTGTCATGTGACCTGATATCTTTTTATGATCTTTGTGAGTACCAGGCATGCACATACTGCATGTAGAAATATGCAGACCAATTGTACATGAAAGTGACATAAATATTTAAAAGGTAGGAATTACTTAAAACTGTTTATAGTACGTGTGACTTCTTTGTTCATAATAATAATAATAATAATAATAAAAAACTGTTTATAGTCACACAGTATTAGTTATTTTTTTTTTTGGCAGCTTCTCTCTGATTGAGGTTAGTCAGGTAGTTGTGTTCTCTAAGCCTTACAGTTTTATCTATAAAAGAAATGTATGATGCAGTCAGGTTTGTTCTGGAGAGAACATAGGTACATTTTCCAGACATGTTAGGTCCTTACCTTTTTGTTTGGTAATTAATAGATTTTTCTTAAATATCTATTTTCTTCATAAAGTAAAATACTACTACTAATAAAGAGTAAATGAAACATCTTATTTTTTGCCTATTTTTTTTCAAGATATAACCTGCTAGGAACCTCCAGAGAACACAGTATTATGATGGTTTTGCTTTTATATATTATTTTCCTCTTGCTTCTGTCTAGTTAAAAATCAGTTTTTAATCTAGTTTTTAATCTCATTCTATGTGCATGTGTGCGTATGCTTCACGTCTGTATCATGTAGTTTATTTGTGTAGGAACAGAACAAATAAACTACATATGTATTATAAAAGGAGACTCAGTAGCATGGCTTACATGGTAAGGGCTGGGTAGTTCTTACTACTATGATGGGCATCTGTACTGGAGAGGTTCAAAACTCTAACTCCATGGAACCAAATGCTTAACACTTCCAGCCTGGCACTGCAAAGCTAGAAGATTCATGAAGGGTTGCTTGTTTTCAGTCTATTGCAGTGCTGAAGGAGCTGGAAGCTGGTGCCATCAGAGAAGGGAAACATCATCATCATCACCACTCCCATCAGCAGGGAGGGATAAGATGCCTTCACAGAAGCCAATGATGACAAGCAAACACTGTGGTTCCATATCTGGACCATGCACAGAAAGGTCCATACACTTTGAAGGGTCCTTCCACTCTCCAGGAATCTTTTCTGGAAAGGTCTACTAGTTGATCCCAGAGCCTACCAAGTTAACAATCAATATTAACCATGGTGGTTATGCTGAGCACATTTGTTATGAAAAAGTAAAGTGGAGATGTCAGTAGTCACCATCACTGGTCACAGTTGTTATCTGGAGAGAAATAAAGAAGATGTAGTGCAGCAGTTCTTCAGAGAAAGGGCTTTTACTTCTTTATCTCCTATGAAAAATTTGAGTAATAAGAAACCACTTATTACTTTACATTAATCACACAAAAGTGTTAAAACTTCTGGAGATTTGAAGTACATACAATTCTTTAACCTACTGTCTTTTATCCTTCTTTGGATATATCTCCAGCACCTGGGATTTTGAATCAGGTCATAGTTCTGTTTTTGTCATTTTGTAATTTTTTTTGATTTTGTGGAGGTCGGAAGAGGGCACCAAATTCCCTGGCGCTGAAGCTGGAGCTACGGGTGCATGTGAGCCATTCATCAGAAGTGCCGAAATTAAATCTTGGAGCGTCTATAAGAGCAGCATGTGTTCTTAACCATTCAGTCATCTCTCCAGTCTATGGATGCTCTTTTTTATCTACATCTCACATACTTCTGACTTTTTGCTTATAGCCACCTTCCCAGGTCTGCAGTGATAGGCCATTGTAGTTTAGACTATTGATACTAGAGATCTTTACATACATATGTTAGGCATGTGAATGACTTCATAGAAGAATACCTTTAGATTGTCTTTGCCAATAATCAAGTTATCTGTGGATTTTACTTTCAGTCTCCAAAAAATGTATTGGGTTGTATGATTTTCTTTCATATTTTGATATTATCCCTTTATTTTACTTTTTGAAAATATAATTTTATTGCAACATTTATCACTTTATCTTCCTCATCCAAACCTCCCATAATTTCCTGCCCACTCTTCAAATCTACAACCTATTTTGATTAATTGTTACTGCATGCATATGTTTTCCTAACTACAACCTGTTGAGTTTGTACAATGCTACTTGTATATATATTTTCAAAGCTGACCTTTTGGCACTGGACAAACAACTGGTGTGTTCTTCCCAGGGAGGACACCACTACTGCTTCCAGCTTCCCTCAGTTGCCTATAATTCTTTATGTAAGGTATTACTCCTTTATTATATGTACAGACTTTTAATTTTTTGTTTGCTATGTAGTTTTATAGATTTATATAGGCTCACTTCCTTATTTTATCCGGTTGATATTGAAGAACTATGAGATGGAATCCAGTGGCTGGTGATAAAAAACATACATCATTTATCAGATTTCACCACACGTCTCAGTATTGCCCACAATGTTGTCATGAAGGTGACCCTCTGTGTCTTTGTTATAGATACTATTCTTCCCTGTTTTACTTGATGGAATAGAGCCTTGATCTCAGCAGGAACTTTTGTTTTGTATCAGTAGGGCATTGCTACACCTTTAGTTCCCACTTTTCACCACAGATGTTTTCCTTCTAAACAACCATCACCCCTGAACTCATCACTAAAGGTGGGATGACATGTTGCAAAATTTTCAACATGACATCAATGAAATAGAAACAAATTTACATTTCAAGAACAGATTAGCAAGGATCAAAATGACAGTCCAGAGGACAACAAAGTTATGAAACAGGAAACAAAATCCACATGTTTTGTTTGTGTTTTATTTTTCATATGCTCTTTGGTCTGTCAAAGAAAAAGACAATTGTCAGCTTGTTGTAAAATGTTTTTACAGTAGTTGACGAGCATTCATTACCTGCTTGGTTACAATGAAAGCTCACATATGACATTAATCAGATTTTACAATTTTTCTAGGTTGTGAGCTCTCAGAAAACATGAAGCCAACAATTCACAGGACTTAATCTTTTCCTCTTTTAAATATTTGATAGAGTCAGGTATTTGATAATGAGCATAAACTGAGTCAGCAGCTGCCACCTCTCAGGGTAAATGAGGCTCCCAGCTGAGATTTGCTACAGAAGACACTTTCTACAGATTTAAAGGGTAAGCAGAAAACAGGACTCCCACAAATAGTTATACTCCTTCACAGAGCATTAATTGAGTACCACTGTATGCAGGCTTTGTGTGAGGTATCACACAATAGATAAGGAACCACAGGATAAAGAAAAATAAACTATAGCTGGGGGTATGTTGCAAGCTCCTCATATAGATCAACATCTGTGTTTCTATCCTATTTTTCCAATAGAATTCATTCAAAACAGTGTACTTATTGCAGGAACTTTAGTTAGCATACGATGAAAATCCAGAGCCAGATATTGAGTGAAAAGCTGGACTATCAGAGAGAGGAAAAAGACCACAGTTAATTCTCACCCAGTCAACTTCTCAGGCCAAACAAGGTAAATGCTATTGTCAAGGGTCCTCAGCCTGATGGGTCACTTCTACAGAATGCGTGAATCTCTGCCTTCTCCTGGCTGAAATATCTGCTCTGCCCAGCTGTTTCATTCCCTGGTTTTACTCTATATCATAATTCTAGAGATAGGATGAGCTACTACTACTTGGCTGTTAGGCCTTGAACTCACAGAAATCCAGAAAGATCTCTGTCTCCTGAATGATGGGATTAAAGGCATGAGTCACCACTCTCTGACCTTCATGGCTTTACTGTGGGTGATTCTGTTTTCTGATGTTCCAGGCTGATTTGTTTAAAGTCTATAATATATTACTACATATCCCCTTTTGTGTCAAAAATAAAAGGTTATATTTAACATAAAAACTATATACAATAGGTACAATAATTATATACAATAAATACAAGTAATTACATAAGTAATGTTTAGTCCATTAACAATTGACAAGTTCAAAGAAAATATTCCATTATTTATTGTATTTTGGTGAGTTCAAAGAATTGCTCATAATTCACATTCTATCTAACTTGTATCACCAATTGAAAACTATTTTTTGATGTCTCTCAAAATGACACATTTTAACCTCTAAGTGAATTTTCTTTTCTAAAACTGTCACTAGAAAACTTAACTATAGCTCTTTCATCTTCAGCTCTCTGAGAGATGCAAGAAGGAAATAATATTAACTAAGTAAACAGGATGTGCAAGCAAATAACTTCCACAAAGTAAAAATGAAACAGCTGGCTTCCTGGACAGTCACCTAATGTTCCTCTGCAGTGTTGGAGCATCCATCTTTGGCCTACAGATCTAGCATATCTGACAGACTTCTCTGTGAAGCAGGATATTCTTAAAGACATTCCTATCTTTTCCTGGAAAGGTTTGGTAGTTCTTTTTTGTGTGTCCTGCTGGTCCATTGTGACATCATACAGGCAGCAGTAGGGGCAAGGACACTTTCTAGTCAAGTTGTTAACTTTTGTCCCCAAAAGGTCCACTCCATATGGAGTTTCTTCAGTGCCCATCATCTTTTCTGAAGTAGATTGGTGCTGCCAGGAGCAGGTGTCTCATTGCCATAAAAATAATAAGTACATATGTTATTAAAATATCTTAAATGCCATATTCTATATATCTTTGAAGTGTTTGAAGAAGACTTGTACATCTAAAATATATCTGTTTGACCTTGAAAATATGTCTAATATGACTACAAGTTTGATTGTAATGTCTAACTACTAACTTGTATTTCTTTATATCTTAATTAGTTGGTAATAATAACTTTCAAGGACTAGAAATTTATATTACATTGTTAGATGAACTGTACAGGTACAACACCTTGAACAAGCATAGAAATGTTGTATCAATATACACCACCATATGTATACAGTATACAAAAATCCAATCCAATATAAAAATATTTAAAACTAGTAAATTCTTTTTAAAGTATATTTAATAATATACTCTTATATCCTATTATATCTGAATCCACTTTTTTTTAATCAAACAAGAACCCTGAATCTAATTTTCCTTTTCAGCTTTTTTCTAACCATAACCAGCAACAATTTGTAACCAGTTACCCTAAAAAATGACATTCATTCATAACCCATTAAAAAACCAAACACTACTCACCCTACCTCTTGGGAATGTGGGCATACTGTTCTTAAATTTACCTTCTGCTGTCTGAGGGAGATGGCATATTTAGTGGATCCTGAAAAGAAAAGTTTTGTTAATTGTCATGTTCTGAAATAAGTAGCTGTATCATTTGTTGTTCAATCTCTGCATAACAGGAAAGTGAATGACTTGTTACAAGTCCTGGCTAGAGTAGTCTGTGAAGAAGAATCTACAAATTGACCAAGAAAAAAACAGAAAACAAAACCACTGGGGCTAACAAGGACTCCCTCCGTGACCCTCTCTGGCCACATGGAAGCAATTTGCTCAGTACTTTGTTCAGATACTGAATAAATCTGCAGTGCATCTTGGGATCACATAGTTAGAGTGTGGGATGTTGAATCTGGTGGTCTTAAGTTAACTTTGACAGGAAATGAAGTGTTTCATTATATTCTTCACTCTCCCCTTTGTAAATGTTTGGCACCTGGAAGTACAGATAGGCATGTTAGACTGTGGTTCCCCCAAGTTAAAGATGGTTCTTTGGTATCACTATCCCTCATGTCACATAAGGCTGGGTAGTATCAGTGAAAGTCTCTAAACCCACAGAAATAGGCTGATTTCTGGCTCTTTAGATACACTGTCAAGCTGTGGTATACAAGAAATTGTAAGGCTTTGAAGAGACACTGTGACCATTGCGACTCTTATAAAGGAAAACATTGAGCTCAAGTGATGGCTTATGGTTGCAGAGAGGTTCAGTTCATTATCATCATGACAGGGAACACGACAACATGCAGTTAGACATGATGCCCTCTATGTCTGAAGTCCATGATATCTCCAGCATTAGGAATTTCAACACTTGGTACAAACCAAGGACTACAGCAGCATCCTATAATATGTTGGGAGTCTCCTGTATAGCCCAAACTGACAACTCAAAAGAGGTTATATGCAGTGTTGGGACTTTTGTTAGATTGTCCTTGGGTCTTGGAGAACATAGTCATCACAGATGGGAAACTTTCATTTAGAGCATATATGTGTATTTATATACAAACTTAGGCGTATTATTGCCATTTTTAGGTAGATACTAGTATGATTTCTCATGACTTTTTCAGACATCCTTACTGATATTTTATCCTCTTCACCTTCTTAGTCTGTTTATTTTCCTCCCTGTTCCTAACTAGAGCCCTGTTTTCTCCATTTCCCCTTCAGATCATTGGTGCCATGTTCTTCCTGTCTCTATTTTTCTCCCACCCCTGCCATGTTCTCTTTCGCTTTGTCGGTTTCTGTGATTACTACAGGCTATGCACTCACATAGAAAGCTTTGGAGCCAGGAATCTCAGAGGAGAGAGAACATGTGACATTTGTCTTTCTGGATCTGGCTTAATTACCTTACTCAGTGTGATCGCTTCTAGTTCCATTCACTTACCTGCAAAGCTCATGGATTTCCTTCCTTCCTTCCTCCCTCCCTCCCTCCCTCCTTCCTCCCTCCCATCCTTCTTCCCTTCCATTCATTCTTTCTTTTTTATTTTCTTTCCCTTCCTTCCTTCCTTCCTTCCTTCCTTCCTTCCTTCCTTCCTTCCTTCCTTTCTTTTTCTTTTTGAGACAGTATCTTACTATATAGCCCTGATGTTCTTAAACTCACTATGTAGACCAGGATATTCATAAACTCATAGAGATCCATCTACCTCCTGAGTACGGGGATTAAAGGTGTGCACCACCACCTTAGTATATTTTTATTTTTCTTTTTAGTTTAATAATATTTCATAGCGTATATGTATAAGATTTGTTAATTATATGTGCCACTAAGAATATCAGCATATTTCTTCTACTGATTGTTTCAGCAGAAATGCCACAGAGCTATGTAGTTTGGGGAACTGCCTTTATCCTATAGCTTTTTGAACTTCATGTTTTCCGTTTTTATTTGAGAGAGGGAAATTTGGCACTGAAGCTAACCAGACCATGGCAAGGATTGTAGTCAAATCAGAGGCCTTAGTACATGGTAGCACATGCCAGTGACCAGAAGAGAAGGATGGGGAGACTTGGTGAGGAGATGGGTAGATGAAGTCATGAAGGTATTAGAATTATGTTTACCACATACCTTCCTTACTGCCAAGGTACACTACTGGTAAGTTTTTAGAATTTCTGCACTTTAAAACTTAATGTGTACTGCAGATATGCCTTTCAATTCTAACTTTAAATTTCTACATTTTAAATGGTCTTTATCTTTTTGTTTTCCTTCTCCTATGTCCTTTCTAAATGATGCATCTATACCTGATGGTAATCGTGCCTTTGATCTTTAATAAATTGTCATATCCATTTATCATTCTGAATAGCTCCCACATTCAGTGCCAAGACTGTCAGTGCAATATGAGATCAGTAATTGCTAAGCATCCATCATTTCTGAAGTGAGATGTCACTAAGATCTTGGTAATCCACAATAGTTCACTAACCTGAGTCTTGTTGAGTCAGAATTAATGTCAAGTGTTTTTCTTTCTGTATTTTTAAAATTAAGTATTCAAAGGGAAAAAAGCCTACCATTGAAATTTTACTAAGCCATTTATGTAAGCAAACCGGTGCTGTCAGACACAATCCTAAGCATTCTAAGCATGACTGGCTGATAAATCAACCACCTATTATCATACTGTCATTAAGATGAAGAGATGGTGATAAGTGAACCACCAGGGAACAGCCACATGGCAATTATTCTAGCTTCTTTTCTTTCTGAGCTAGAAATAGCTTGGGATGCAGCCAGTGGGGACCTGTTAAGAACCTCTTAGTAAAGGCCATGCATTTACAAAATAGATTCAATATTTCCTCACAGAATGTCTTTCGGTCTCACTCTATGAATGTTCACTTTTTCTACCAATATATAAAATGCAGGGGAAAAGGAACTTAAATGATGGAGTCCAAGTTGCACCCAACTTTCCCAACAGAATTCTATTTGGCTGAGAGAACAGGCTGCTGGGTCAGTCAAGTAACATACTCCATCAACCTTGGTTCTAACAACCAATTGCTCTGTGAGAACGTGAGACCCTCCTCCTGCACTCACATTCTGTGAGGTGGCCTCTGAGACACTCTGATTAAATGAGAGCTGATTTACATAGGCTTAAGAATTTCCTTGTTTTGGCTTAGAAAAGGCAGGAACAGCAGACACAACTGGATAACTGGGTTTCCAAGATCTATCAGCAAGACATACACTTGCTTTTGGAAGTACCTCCCAAATCTCCATCCTTGCTGCTTCCAGTCATCACATGGCACTTTTTGTCATATAGAACCTTAAACACAGCTGGCCAAACAATCAATACAAATTAAGCCTAGACGCTGAAGTGCGGGGGCTGTGACAAGTGCATGCATTAAACAGTCATGTAAAAGAACTCTCAAGTTTCCCTTTGCTTCTCTTGTTCAGTTTTAGGTACTTCCTATTGATCAACTCAATGTAAAAACAATGATAGCCTCTTAAATGCTAGTTACTAGGAATCCATTAATATTGCACCTAAGCCAAGATAGACTCAGTGAACAGTTTTATTATTTGTCCAATCCTTTCCCAGAAATCAGTAAGGATGGCTCTGTAGTTCAGTTTTTATTACTTGGTATGATGACAAATTAATAAGACAAAGACAATGGTCATTTGGCTAGAAAAAATACAATTACTTTTTGAGAAGAATGTAAAGACAGAACATTATATTTTTAAGAAAGAATATAGTTTTATAAATGGAATCACATAAAGTGTTCAAGGCATTTTATCCTCTTTCTTTCTCATAAAGATTCTTGTAATTCACCTGACTTAAGAGGGTTTCCAATCATAAGAAATAGAATTTGCTCAGTGTCCACATGTTCTTTAGCTGGGCAGGTCTCACTGTCAGTGAAACACCACAACCCTCACCTTTAATTGTGGCTACATGTTATCCCATGAGAATTGGAAAAGAGAGGGCATGTTGCTTTATGTTTCTGGCCTGGACTTTTGGGCCAGCCCAGAGGTTTGGACCTACTCTCAGCCCCACTGTCAATTAGGCCAAAATAATCACACAGACACTTGGCTTTACTTTACACTAATTGACCTAGGGCCCAGATATATTGCTAGCTAACTCTTTACACTTAAACTAACCCATCTTGTTTCGCCATGAGGCTCGGTACCTTTTCTTAGAGCAGCATTTTAGCTTCTTTCCTCTGCTTCTCCTGGCATCTCTGCAGCATCTCTGCCCAGCTTTGAGATGTTCCTTGAGTTTTCTTAGTCTGGTAGCCCCGCCCACACTTCCTGTTTGCCTCAGGCCAATCAGATTTTTATTAATTCAGTAGGAAAAACAAATATTTACAAGGTACCATAATCCCATTACAAGTTCTGATAATCAGTGGAGATTCAGACTTGTGACTTGAGTGACCAGATCTGGCTATCTTCATCAATAGCAAGTAGGATAATTGTCATATTTTCTTTTTTTTTATTTGATGGCTCATAATCCAGCATAGAATTCTCTATGCTGTTGCCTTTTATTTTATTTTTTATTTTTTAATTTATTTTGTATTTATCAAGAAAAACAGTAAAATGAATTTAAAATGCTGAAAAGTTAACAATAACTATAAAGAAGATAAAAATCATAAGCATGACTTATCAAGGGTGATAATGCAAATAAGATTGCTACACATATATTTACTTTGTGTTCAGCTTTCCCTCTGAATTTCTTTTTCCATCCCTGTATATCCTTATTCAAGGTCCCTGTCCCCTCCCACCACATCAGGTCATTTTACTTCTCCTCAACTCCCCATCCCCTCCCTGGGCAGGGAGCAGACACTCCTATGGTCTCACGGATCCAATAATGCTTGGATCAGTCTCCATTCCTGGCCAAATCCAGTTTTGTCCACCCTCCCTCAAGAGTGAGTCAGGTGTTCCTATAGTTGGAGTGGGGTCCGAAGAGTCAGTCCAGGGTGTTTCTGCTCCCAAGATGTTCAGTGGTTGTGGTTTGCCGCTTGGGCATGCTTGGCTTTTTTTTCTTGTTTGTTTGCTTAGAGACCACTAATGAGTGAGTACATCCCCTGCTTATCTTTCTGAGATTGTGATACCTCACTCAGGAGGATATTCTCCAAATCCATCCATTTGCCTGTGAATTTTAGGATATCATTTTTTCTTATTGCTGAGTAGTATTCCATTGTGTAGATGTACCACAGTTTGTTAATCCATTCTTCAGTTGAGGGACATCTAGGTTGTTTCCAGGTTCTTGCTATTACAAATAATGCTGCTATGAACATAGTTGAGACCTTTGGAGTGTGAATGTGCCTCTTTTGGGTATACACCCAGAAGTGGTATTGCTGTGTCCTTGGGTAGATTGATTCTCAATTTTCTGAGAAACTGCCATATGGCATTCCAAAGTGGCTGAACAAGCTTACACTCCCACCAACAATGGAGGAGTGTTCCCCTTGTTCCACATCCTCTCCAACATAGGCTGTCATCTGTGCCTTTTATTTTAGCCAATCTAACAGGTGTTAGGTGGTATCTCAAAGTTGTTTTGATTTGCATTTCTCTGATGGCTAAAGATGAAGAGCACTTTTTCAGGTGCCTTTCAGCCATTCGTAGTTCTTCTGCTGAGAATTCCCTTTTTAGATCTCTATCCCATTTTTTGATAGGGTTATTCAAGGATTTGGGCTCTAAATTCTTGAGCTCTTTATATACCTTAGAGATCAGTCCTCTATCACTTGTAGGGTTGGTGAAGATCTTTTCCCATTCTGTAGGCTGTCGTTTTGTCCTATTGACAGTGTCCTTGGCTTTGCAGAATCTTCCTAGCTTCAGGAGATCCCACTTATTGATTGTTGGTCTTAGTGTCTGTGCCACTGGTGTTATATTTAGGAAGTGGTCGCCTGTGCCAATTTGTAGAAGTGTATTTCCCACTTTCTTTTATATCAGGTTCAAAGTGGTTGGGTTTAAGTTGAAGTCTTTGATCCACTTGGATTTGAGTTTTGTGCAGGGTGACAGGCTCGGATCTATTTGCATTTTTCTGCACACTTCCATCCAGCTATGCTAACACCATTTGTTAAATATACTATCTTTTTTCCATTGAATGTTTTGGGCCTCTTTGTCAAAGATCAGGTGTTCATAGGTTTTTGGGTTAATGTCTGGATCCTTAATTCTATTCCATTGGTCCACAAGTCTGTTTTTATGCCAGTACCAGGCTGCTTTTATTACTGTAGCTCTATAGTATAGCTTGAAGTCAGGGATGGTGATACCTCCTGAGGTTCTTTTGTTGAGTAAGATTGTTTTGGAAATCCTGGCTTTCCTGTTATTCCAAATGAAATTGAGTATTGCTCTTTCAAGGTCCAAAAAATATTGTGTTGAGATTTTGATAGGCAGTGCATTGAATCTGTAGATTGCCTTTGGCAGAATTGCCATTTTTACTATGTTGATCCTACCGATCCAGGAACATGGGAGAGCTTTCCATTTTCTGATATCCTCTTCAATTTCTTTCTTCAGTGATTTAAAATTTTTGTCAAATAGGTCTGTTACTTCTTTGGTTATAGTTACTTCAAGGTATTTAATACTATTTGCAGCTATTATGAAGGGTAATGTTTCCCTTATTTCTTTTTCAGCTCTTCTATCTCTAGCGTATAGAAGGGCTACTGATTTCTTTGAGTTAATCTTGTATCCTGCTACATTGCTGAAGGTATTTATCAGCTGTAGCAGTTCCTTGGAAGAATTTTGTGGGTCACTTATGTATACAATCATATCATCTGCAAATAGAGATATCTTCACTTCTTCTTTTCCAATTTGTATCCCCTTAATCTCTTTTCATTCCCTTATTGCTTTAGCTAAAACTTCGAGAACTATATTGAATAGATAAGGGGACAGAGGACATCCTTGCCTAGTTCCTGACTTTAGTGGGATTGCTTTGAGTTTTTCTCCATTAAGTTTGATACTGGCTGTCGGCTTCTTGTAAGTCGCCTTTATTATATTTAGGTATTCTCCCTTTATTCCTGATCTCTCCAGGGCTTTAATCATAAAGGAATGTTGGATTTTGTCAAAGGCTTTTTCCACATCTAAGGATATGATCATGTGGTTTTGTTCCTTTAGTTTGTTTATATGATTGATAACATTTACAGTTTTTCGTATGTTAAACCAGCCCCGCATTTCTGGGATGACGCCTACTTGGTCATGGTAGATGGTGGATGATATCTTTTATACATTGTTGTATACGGTTTGCCAAAATTTTGTTGAGAATTTTCGCATCAATATTCATGAGGGAAATTGCTCTGTATTTCTCCTTCTTTGTTGTGTCTTTGAGTGGCTTGGGTATTAGGGTGATTGTGGTCTCATAAAAGAAATTTGGCAATATTCCTTCAGTTTCTACTGTGTGAAATAGTTTGAGGAGTAATGGTACTAATTCTTTTTTAAATGTCTGGTAGAATTTGGCACTGAAACCATCTGGACCAGGGCTTTTATTTTTGGGGAGGTTTTCAATGACGGCTTCAATTTCCGTAAGGGTTATAGGCCTGTTTAGGTAATTAATCTGATCTTCATTTAATTTTGGTAGATGGTACCTGTCCAGAAAGCTGTCCATTTCTTCTAGGTTTTCCATTTTTGTGGAATACAGATTTTCAAAATATGATCTGATAATTCTCTGTATTTCCTGGGGGTCTGTTGTTATGTCCCTCTTTTCATTTCTGATTTTGTTGATTTGAACACTCTCTCTCTGTTTTTT